>PVIA01014703.1:0-25852 GCA_004024845.1 Tonatia bakeri | reverse complement strand
TAATTACATTAGCCAAGGTAAAAATGAAGGAGAGAATCCTAGAAGCAGCAAGAGATAAGGGGACAGTAACCTACAAAGGAGTTCCCATCAGACTGTCAGCTGATTTCTCAAAAGAGACCTTACAGGCAAGAAGGGGCTGGAAAGAAGTATTCCAAGTCATGAAAGGCAAGGACCTACATCCCAGATTGCTCTATCCAGCAAAGCTTTCATTTAGAATGGAAGGGCAGATAAAGTGTTTCTCAGATAAGGTCAAGTTAAAGGAGTTCATCATCACCAAGCCCTTATTTTATGAAATGTTAAAGGGGCTTATCTAAGAAAAAGAAGATAAAAAAAAACATGTATAGTAAAATGACAGCAAACTCACAATTATTAACAACCACACCTAAAACAAAACCAAAAGAAACTATGCAAACAACTAGAAGAGGAACAGAACCACAGAAATGGAGATCACATGCAGGGTTATCAACAGGGGAGTGGGGTGGGGAGAGAGGGGGGAAAAGGTACAGAGAATATGTAGCATAGATGGTAGGTAGAAAATAGACGGGGAGGGCAAGAATAGTATGGGAAATGTAGAAGCTAAAGAACTTAAAAGTATGACACATGGACATGAATTAAAGGGGGGGATGTGGGTAGGAGAGGGTGTGCAGGGTGGAGGGGAGTGAAGGGGGGAAATAGGACAACTGTAATAGTATAATCAGTAAAATATATTAAAAGATCAAAAAAATAAAATAAAAAAGACTGCATTATGAAATCTATATAATTTTTAAATTATTGTCATCAAGTAAATTTAATAAAAAAGAAAAAATATATTGTATGGTACCAACATTTTGGTAGAGATATAGGTCAATACAATGGAATTGAGAGTTTGGAAATAAGCCATAACATTTATAGTCATTTGATTTTCAAATAGGTGTCAAATTTTTTTAATTAAAAAAAACAGGCTTTTCCACAAATTGTGCTGGGACACCTTTGTATCCACATGCAAAAAAAAATGAATTTTGACCATTACCAAACATTGTATTTAAATAGTACTTAAAATGGCTCAAAGACTTAAATATAACATCTACAACTATAAAAACTCTTAAGAAAAAACATATGTGTATATCTTCATGACCTTGAATTAGACAGCAGTTTCTTAAATATGAGTCATAAAGTACAAGCAACTAAAGAAACAAACAACTTTCACTTCATCAAAATAAAAATATTTTATGTGTTCAAAGACCCTATCAAGAAAGTGAAAATACAAGCAAACAATGGGAGAAAATATTTGCGAATCTCATATCTGTTAAGGTGTACTTTCCAGAACATCTGAAGGACATTTAAAACTCCACAATAAAGACAAACAACCTAATTTGAAAATTAGAAAATGATTTAAATAGATATTTCTTTAAAGATAATATGCTGAAGAACAAGCACATGAAAATATATTCAGCATCATTAAGTCATTAGAGAAATGCAAATAAAAATGAGATACCACTTCATACACACTAATATGGTTTTTAAGTGAAATATAAGGTAAGTATAGATGAGGATGTGGGAATATTAGAACTTTCATATATTACTGGTACAAATGCAAAATGGAGCACTTACTGTGGAAAACTTTCTGGAAGTTTCACAAAATGTTAAACAAGGAGTTACCGTATGACTCAGTAATCCTACTCCTAAGTATATAACAAGAGAAATGAAACATACATTCAAGCAAAAGCTTATACAGGAAGTTTCATTGCAGTATTATTCCACTAGGAAACAACCCAGATGAACTGATTAAAAAATACGGGACATTCATATAACAGAATATTATAAATTCATAAATAGAACACAGTTCTTACATACATCATGACATAGATAAACCCTGAGAATGTTACACTAAGTGAAAGAAGCCAGCCACAAAAGCTCACGTATTATATGATTTCATTTACATGAAATGTCCAGTATAGGAAAATCTATAGGTACTGAAAACAAATTTGCAATTGGCCAGGGTCTAGGGAAAGGGAAGGAATATGGAGTGATCTCTCATGCTTAAGGAGTTTTTGAGTTGATGAAAATATTTTGGAATTAGATGCTTGTAATGGTTACACATTCATGTAATCTGGTAAAAAGCACTGAATTGTATACTTTGAAATGGCAAGTACTATGGTATGTGCACTATAGCACAACAAAGTATAATTGAAAACTTGCATTTTTAGGTTTCCATTTGTTATTTTCTCGACCATTTTTCTTTATCAACATTATTAAGCTCCGGTGTTCTTCTGAACAGCTCTATTTTTGTTTTGTATTTTAGTGGGTATGGATGCTAGTGACAGAGGTTTTGGTTTTCACTAGGCCTTTCCTCATCATTACACATTGTGCTCTTTTCTGGCACATCTGTCCCAGGATAGATGTAGCGACATAGACTTACTGGTGGCATGGCCTCGTCGGCATGTCTGCCCTGTGGTACTAAGGGAGATCACCTGTTCTTCTCCCACTCCAGGTGCCTTCAGGAAAATGAGTGGCACTACACCAGAGCTGTTCAAGTCTTCACTATGCTCAAGGTGAGGTCTGAGTATCATGTGGGTTAAGATGGGTGTTTCTGGGCCTTTGTGAAGTTCAAGAAAGTGGAACCTGGTGCTCTGGAATGAAACTCAACGAGGGAACTGGCTCTTCTGACATCCCGACTCTTCCCCTGCAGATGAAGGGCACGATCCCAGAGGAGGCCTTCAAACAAATCTCTTAAAAAGAACCCTCAGATGTCATCTTTGTCTTCATCTCCATAGTTCTGTTTTCTCCAGCCTAAGGCCATACCCATGACTAGGGCTGGAGGCCTGGCTGACCAAGAGGCTGAAGTTACTTTATAGGTCAAGTAACATAACCACCTGAAGGGTCATTTGTTCTGTTTATTTTCCCCATTCATGATTGCTGGATTTTTTTTTCATAATAAAGAATGATGTTACATATAGTATGATGTATGTCTTGGATTGCTCTTCCCCTGCACAGCCATGAGCTAATCGGTGCAGGACTTAAAGGTCTTTCCTTCCCCACCCTCAACTCTGCCATTCACCTTGGCATTCCCTAGCAGTTATGTCAGGCTTGACTGCATAGGTAGTTTGTCAATAAATTCTGATAAGAAGGGACATAGATTACTTCCAGGGTCAGCCTTTGGAGACAGTGTGACTCAGTCAGATGCTTTACCTAGAGGCCCACAGAAGCAGGCATGGGTCCTGGCACACAGGACTTTGCAGGGGTTGCCTAGCACAACATATATAAACCTTAAAAGCATTATGCTAAGTGAAGGAAGTCACAAAGGACCACATATTGTATGATTCCATGTATATGAAACATTCAGAATATGAATGAATGACTATTCACAGACACAGAAAGTAGATTAGTGTTTGCCAGGGTGTTTGTCAGGAGCAAAGGGAAAAGAAAACATGACTGCTCAATAGATATAGGGTCTCCTTTTAGGGTTTTGAAAGTGTTCCTGGACTAGATAATGGTGATAGTTGCACAAAATTTGATTGTACTAAATGCCACTGAATTGTTCACTTAAAAATGGTAAAAAGAGTAAGTTTATGTTACACAATTTTTTCCACATTAAAAAAAAACACTGAAATGTGAATATACCCTGAAAATACTTTCCTGAGTGAAAAAAAAAAGCCATTTAGATGAAATATCCAGAATAGGTAAAGCAACAATGGTAAAAAGCAGATTTGTGGTTGCCAGGGCTTGGGTGGAGGGAGAATGAGATTAAGTACTTAAGAGTGTGGGGTTTGATGGTTTACAACATTGTGAACATACTTAATGAGACTGCATTATACACATTTAAATGGTTAAAATTGTAAATTTTATGTTGTCTATGCTTTACCATAATCTTTAAAAATCCACAGTGGAGTCTTTTAAAAATTACATGGATTTTTATGACTCTAATATACTTACTGTAGAAATGAAAAATACTGAAGAATATGTTATCACAGCAGGGAAGAAAACCCTCACAATCCAAATCATGAGCACAATCACGACTGTTGATTTTTGCTTTTCTTTGCAATACTCTTTCCTTACATAATTTAATTATAATAAATTAAATTTATCACAATTTAACATCATTTCAGAGGATATATTTCTTAGTTGGCATCATTTCTTTAGAATTTTTTCTATATCATTAAAATCTTCCAACACATTTGTAAAATAAATTTCAAAATACTACAAATAAACAGGAAAATAGTTGAAACAAGGAATGGAAGAGGAAGAAGCTTTTGCAAGAAGAGACAAAAAAGTATGTTTTCAAAATGGGAGAAATAACAGCATAGTCTATGTTCAGGAGATAACATATAATGAAATCTACTTTGTGAAGATGTATGTGTACACGCGCACACACACACACACACACACACATTGATAAAATCCTAGAAGGACACCTGTAAAAGGTTAGGATATGCAATACGTTTTTTTTCTCATTTGCTTCTTTTTTTATTGTTCTTCAGTTACAGTTGTCCTCATTTTCTCTCCATCAATCTCCCCTGCTGTACCCACTCCACCTCATACATTCAATCCTTCCCTGCCTTAGTCTTTGTTTATGTACATTTGTCTCTATTTTCCCACCACCACTTTTCACCCTCCACCTCCCTACCTTCCACACTCAATCATTCGTCCCTTTGGCTTTGTCCATGGGTCCTTTATACATGTTCCTTGATGACCCTTCCCATTCTTTGCCCCATTTCCCCCTCAACTTCCCTCTGGCTACTCAGTTTGTTCTTTATTTCCAGGTCTTTGATTATATTTTTGCTTGGTTTGTTGTTTTGTTGAATACATTCCATGTAAAATTGAGGTCATATGGTATTTGCCTTTCACTGCCTGGCTTATTTCACTTAGCATAATGCTCTCCAGTTCCATCCATGCTGTCCTGAAGGGTAGGAGTTCCTTCTTCCTTTCTGCTTCATACTTTTCCATTATGTAAGTGTACCACAGTTTTTGATCCATTCATTTACTAATGGGCACTCAGGCTGTTTCCAGTAGTGGGCTATTGTTAATAACGCTGCTATGAACATTGGGGTGCAGAGGATCTTTTGAGTTGGTGTTTCAGGGTTCTCAGGGTATAATATAATCCTAGCAGTGGAATTGCTAGGTCATAAGACAGTTCCATTTTTAGTTCTCTTAGGAAATTCCATACTTTTCTCCAAAGTGGCTGCATCAGTCTACATTCCCAACAACAGTGCACTAGGGTTCCCTTTTCTCTACAACCTCACCAACACTTGTTTGTTGATTCTGTTATGATGGTCAACTGTATGCAATAAAGTGGTATCTCATTGTGGTTTTAATTTGCATCTTTCTGATGGCTAGTGATGCTGAGCATCCTTTCATATGTTTCTGGGCCCTCTGTATATTCTCTGTGGAGAAGTGTCTGTTCAAGTCCTTGCCCATTCTATAATTGGATTATTTTTCTTCTTGGAATGGAATTATGTAAGTTCTTTATATATTTTGGAGATCAAACCCTTGTCTGAGGAATCATTGGCAATGTGTTTTCCTATATGTTTGATTCCCTTTTCATTTTGCTAATGTTTTCTTTAGCTGTGCAGAAGCATTTAAATTTGATGAAGTCCCACTTGTTTATACCTTCCTTTATGTCCCTTGCACTAGGGGACATATCACTGAAAATATTGCTGGGTGGAATGTCCGAAATTTCCTTGCCTATGGTCTACTCAAGGACCTTTATGGTGTTGTGACTTACACTTAAGTCTTTTATCCATCTTGACTTTATTTTTGTGGAAGGTGCAAGTTGGTGGTCAAGGTTCATTATTTTGCATGTAGCTGTCCAGATCTCACAATCCCATTTGTTGAAGAGACCATTTTCAGCTCCTGCCCTCTTTGTTCAATATTAACTGACCATACAGACATGGGTTTATTTCTGTACTCTCTATTCTGTTCCATTGACCTATGTCTCTGTTCTTATGTTAGTACCAGACTGTTTTGATTACAGTGGCCTTGTAATACAGTTTGATATCAGGTATTGTGATCCCTCCTACTTTGTTCTTTAACCTCAAAATTGCTGAAGCTTTTCAGGGTTTATGGTTCCTTACACATTTTTTCAAATGTTTGCTCTGTATCTATGAAATACATCATTGGTATATTAATAGGGATTGTCTTGAATCTATAAGTTGCTTTAGGTAGTACGGACATTTTGATGATGTTAATTCTTTCAATCCATGAACATGATATATGCTTTTATTTGTTTTTGTCTTCCTTGATTTCTTTCTTCAGTATTATGTAGTTTTCTGAGTATAGATATTTTACCTCCTTGGTTAGGTTTATTCCTACGTACTTTATTTTTCTTGTTGGTATAACAGATGGGATTTTTTCCTGATTTCTGCTTCTGATATTTCACTGTTGGTGTACAAAAATACCTTCGATTTCTGAATATTGAGTTTGTATCCCACTGTTTTGCCAAATTCACTTATTAGGTTGAGTAGTTTTTTCATGGAGTCTGTAGGGTTTTCTATGTACACTATCATATCATCTGCAAATAATGACAGTTTTTCTTCTTCCTTTCCAATTTGGATGCCTTTTATTTCTTTTTCTTCTCTAGTCACTATGGCTAGGACTTCCAGTACTATGTTGAATAGAAGTGGTGAAAGCAGACATTCTTGTCTTATTCCTGATCTTAGTGGGAAAAGTTATTGCTTTTCCCCACTGAGTATGGTGTTGGCTGTAGGTTTCTCAATATGACCTTGATTGTATTGAGGTGTGCTCCCCTCTACTTTCACTTTGCTAAGTGTTTTTATCATAATTGGGGGCTGTATCTTATCAAATGCTTTTTCTGTATCTATTAATATGATCATGTGGTCTTTGTCTTTCCTTTTGCTTATGTGATGTATTGTATTTATTGATTTGTGAATATTGTACCATCCTTGCATCCCTGGGATAAATACCACTTATTCATGGTGTATGATTTTTTTTCATGTATTGCTGGATGTGGGTTGCTAATATTTTGTTGAGGATTTTAGTGCCTGTTTTCATCAGCGATATTGACATGTAGTTTTCTTTCTTTGTTGTGTCTTTATCTGGTTTTGGAATTAGGATGATGCTGGCTTCATAAAAAGAATTTAGAAGTTTTCCCTCTTCTTGAATTTTTTAGAACATTCTGCAGAGGATAGGGATTATATATTCCTTAAATATTTTGCAAAATTCTCCTGTGAAATCGTGTGGTCCAGGGATATTTTGTGCTGGGGTATTTTTCAATACTGCTTCTATTTTGTCAGCTGTTATTGGTCTGTTCAGACTTTCTGTTTCTTGATTCAGTTTTGGAATTTATATGTTTCTAGAAATTTGTACATTTTACTCAGATTTCCAAAATTTTTGCCATATAGGTGTTCACAGTAATTTCTTACAATCCTTTGCATTTCTGTGGTGTCAGTTGTCTTCTGTCCTTTTCATTTCTAATTTTATTTATTTGGGTCCTCACTCCGTTTTCTTGATGAGTCTACTTAAAGGCTTGTTGATTTCATCTTTAAAAAAAAAACAGCTCCTGGATTTATTAATCCTTAGAACTGCGCCTTTAGTCTCTATGTCATTGAATTCTGTTCTGATGTTGTTTATTTCCTTCCTTCTACTTGCTGTGGGCTTTTGTTGTTGTCGTTGTTATCATTCCTTCAGTTCTTGTAGGTGTAAGTTTAGGTTGTTTATTTGAAATGTTTCTATCTTTTTTAGGTGGGCCTGTATTGCTATGAACTTCCCTCATGGGACTGCCTTCGTTGTGTCCCATAAGTTTTGGACTGCTGTGAATTCTTTTTCATTTGTTTCCAGAAATTTTTTATTTATTCCTTGATCTTATTATTAACCAATTCATTGTTTAATAACATGCTATCCAAATACATGGATTTGAATGTTTCTGAGTTTTTCCTTGAGGTTGGTTTGTACTTTCAGGTCCCTGTGGTATGAGAAAATTCTTTATGTTATTTTAATATTTCTTTAATTTGTTGAAACTTGTTTATATCTTATATGTGGTCTATGAAAATGTTCCATGTGCATTTGAAAAGAACATGTATTTTGCTTCTTTGAGATGAAGATTCTATGTATGTATCAGTTATGTCCATTTGATCTGGGGCATTGTTCAGTGCCACAATATCCTTGTTGATATTTCGTGTGGAAGTTCTATCCTTTGTTGACAGTATGGTGTTAAAATCCCCTAGTATAAGTATGTTGATGTCTATATGTTTCATGGAGCCCTCCAAGGTTTGCCTTATATATTTTGGTGCCCTTATGTTGGGTGCATATATGTTTACAATGTTTATGACTTCTTGATGGATTTTTCCCTGGAGTACTATGAAGTGTCCTTCTGTGTCTCTTTTTATTGTCTTCGTTTTGAAGTCTATGTTGTCTGATATAAGTATTGCTATCCCAGCTTTTTTTCCTCTCAATTTCTTTGCAACATTTTTTCTAACTCTTCACTTTCAGTCTGTGTAGCTCTTTTGTTGTGAGGTGGGTCTCTTGTACACAGCATATACATGGATGATGTTTTCTTGTCCATTCGGCTACCTTATGTCTTTGAACTGAGCATTTAATCCATTTACATTTAAGATTATTATTTACATGTATTTATTCATTACCATTTCCCTCTTTTTACCTGTGTTTCTCTCTCTCTCTCACTATTTCTTTATCTTCTTAAAGCAGTACCTTTAACATATCTTGCAATGATGGTTTGGTGGAGATGCATTCTTTTAGCCTTTTCTTTTCTGAAAAACTCCTTATTTCACCTTCCATTTTAATTGAGCGCCTTGCTGGAAAGAGTAGTCTTGGTTTCAGGCCTTTGATTTTCATTACTTGCAGTATTTCTCACCATTCACCTCTGTATTGTTTTACTGGTGAAAAATCAGCTGCTTGAATATTGAAGCTCCCTTGTATATTACTTTCTGTTTCTCCTTTGTTGTCTTTAAGGTTCTCTTTTTATCTTTAAAATTTAGCCTTTTTCCCAGGCTGGTATGGCTCAGTGAATTGAGCAACAGCCTGTGAATCAAATAAATGGTCACTGGTTCTATTACCAGCCAGGGCACATGCCTGAGTTGTGGGCCAAGTCCTCAGTAGGAGGCATGTGAGAAGCAACCACAGGTTGATGTTTCTCTCCTTTTCTTTCTCCCTCCTTTCCCCTCTCACTAAAAATAAATAAATAAATCTTGAAAAAATCAAATTTGGCATTTTAATTATGATGTGTCTTGGAGTAGGTCTTTTTAGGTTCATCTTGATTAGGATCCTCTGTGGTTCCTGAACTTCCATGGCTTTTCCTCTCTGCAGGTTAGGGAAGTTCTCTGTCATTATTTTGTCAAACAGGGTTTCTATCCCTTGCTCCTTTTCTTTTCCTTATGGTATTCCTATGATTTTCATGTTATTGGCTTTCATGTTGTCCTGCATTTCCCTTAAGCTATCCTAATATTTTTGGACTTTTTTTTGTGCTGCTCCACTACCTGGGTATTTCTTTCTACCTTGTCTTCCAGCTCACTAATTCATCCTCTGCTTCCCCTAGCCTGCTTGCAATTCTTTCAAGTGTACTTTTTGTTTCAGAGATTGTATTCTTCATTTCTTCCTAGTTCTTGTTTATAATTTCTATTTCCTTTTCCTGTTGTGGTTGTGGTTACCACTCAGTCCCCGTAGTTGTTTGTGAGTTATTTCATCATCCTTGTAACCATTCTTGTGAATTCTGTTTCTTATAGTTTGCTTGCCTCCATTTAATACAGCTCTTTTACTGGGTATTCTTCCATTCCTTTAAATTGTGGGTTCTTTCTTTGTATCCCCATTTTAAGTGACTCTGTTTCTGAGATCACTGATGCTGTATTTTGCCAGCTGTCTTCGTGGAGTGAACTTCTGTGGTTGGGTTTTTGTGGGATGCAGCGGTGTGGTCTCTTTGATCTCCTTGTCTGGAAGTTCTAGGGTTGCCCTTTCAACCATTTGTGTAGGGTCTCTTGTTGTACTTGGAATTTACCTGTTTGTCACTTCTTTGTTGTTGGCTTCTCCCCTCCAGTAAACTTACTAGTAGTTGTAACTCCTACCTTGTCTTAGATGCTACTGTACTGGTAGTGGCTAACAAAGCAGTGTTACCCAGACAACCAAACCTATACCAGTGAAAAGAATGCCCCTACCACATCAGCCATCTCAAACACTGTTGAACTAGGATTAATAAAGATCAAGAGAGATTGTGGATATTATAAGATATGTCAAAAGGAATATGAAATGACTAAAAGAAGGGGAAATGTGTGGTAAGAGGGCAGAATTGGTAAGAGTTGGGATAGAACAGAGACAAGGAAAGGGTGAGAACAAAATTTAAAATGTAAGTCAAATATGAAAGGGCAATACAAACAGTGGGGTAGGAAAAGGGAAGAGTGTACTATGTGGTTTGAAGTAAAATTGAAAAGGTACTAGACCAATGGAAGCAAAATTGCAGAAAAACCACAGCAGGGCCAATAGCAATGGCAGCTGAATGAAGTTTATAAAGGTTGAATGAGAATAAGAACATTGTAGAAAAGGGAAAAGTGAATATGAGATGTCTACAGTAAAGAAAAATGATTTTGAGAGGATAGGGGAAGGAAACTAATAAGAGTAAGGAATAAAGCCCAGCTTGAGAGAGGGTAAAAAGAGGCAGAGAGAGAGAGTGAGAAAGAGAGAACAATGAAATAAAATTCCTCACTCAACTGATTGGGGGGAGGGGGAAACAAAGTGGAATAGGACAGCAGGAGAGTAGTCTATGGGATTTAAGGTACAAAGAAATAGTGAACAAATAAAGAGTTCTTTTGGAGAAGTACAACAATAACTGTGGTATTAACCCAACTGGCCACTGTTTATAAAAGGTGAAAAAGAAATAAGACTCTTACTAGAGTGGGAAAAGAATGTGAGCTGACTTAAGAAAGAAGAGCACTTATGTGAGGTTAGATGAAAGAGAAATAATGGGAGTAAGGGATGGAAACTTGGCATAGTGTGAAAGAAAATAAAGTTTATACCAACATTAATAAAGCTCAGGAAGATGGTGAAATGGATTAAGACCAAGGAAGGTGCTGTGTGTGATTTGGAATAATAATAGTATGATAAGATGTATATAATTTGAATAAAAAGAATAAAAAGTAAAAGACCATGAATGGTGAGTTATCTGGAATACTAATGAAGTGAAAGATGAAAAATTAAAATGCAATATGAAAAGGAGAATAAAACACAAAACAAACTAAAAACAAGATAAATGGAAAGAAGAAAGAGAAAACTGCAAGTTCTGCTGAAGAGCAAAGTGAAATTTGTTTCAACTCTTAGTATTCACATCCTGGCTTCTCTCTGGATCTGTCTCTGGTTTTCTCTCACCTCCAGGTCTTACTGTTTTACTCTTGAGGGAAAAAAAAAAGCCTGGCCAACCAATTTTGCAGATGTTCCTGGTTCCTGCAAGCAGATAGGGTCTGGGTTCTGAGTTTTTTTCTTTCCTGTGGTTCCACAAGGATGGGGATTCAGTCTGGGCTATAATAATCACAGGTACCCAGTTTCCAGCCCATGTCCTCAGAGCACTGTGAGGTCTGCACCCTCACTCTGCATGTTTGCACCCAGCTGGCACCATAAGCCACCTCCCTTTGCACCCCTTTGATCAGTCCATGAGGTGCACCGAGTAGGAGCAAATCCCTCCTCCACTCCTTCCTCTTTGTTGGCCTGTCTGATTGCTGCATGCACAAGGTCCCTGAACAGGGTACCTAAGTTCCCCTTTTGAAAAAAGTATCTTTGAAAGCTGCTGATGCTCGTAGCCACCACCCAGCTTTCCACACAGTCAAATCCTCTGGCAAGTCCAGAGTTTATCTAGGCCATGGCCAGTCATGGCCCACCTCCTCTCCTAGCTCCAGGTTTCCCCAGGATCCCCAAAATTATCTGACCATGTCCCCACTGATGACTGACAACCCAGACTTGGTACTCCACTGGCTGTGTGTTGCTTGCTGCCCTTCCCCACACCTAGCAACTTCATGCATCCAGGTCTCTCCTGGCATGGGTCTGGGACTTCCCTGTTCTGGGAGGGGAGGGAGCCATTTGGTGCTATCACTGACCCATCTCTCCTCTGTCCATGGCAGCCACAGTCTCTGGTGCCAGGTCCTGAGAATTTACAACCAGGCTATAAGCATCCTTTGCACACTTTGGCTTCCAAACTTCATATTGGTTGAGATTCTGTTAGCTGTTCACTTTGTTTTTTAGAATATTGGCTAAATGTCCCAGTTGAGTGTGCAAGCAGGTGGGCTCAGCTCCTACTTACATAGCCGCCATATTCTCCATCCTTTCATTTCCTTCTAATTACTACTTTTTCTTCTGTGAACATACATAACTTAGGTAATAAAAATAAGTTAATGAATGGGGAAAACTGACATTCACTGCAGTTTAATGGAAAATTTTGTGGTAAACAGTAGCTGAATCATTTTCAGAAAAAAATAACATTTTTAAAGCAACGCATAAATTATGAGTATTGAAAATTCAAAGATGGAGGCAAGATAGGTGGGAGTGGAGTCCACTTCTCCCTGTGCGTGGGTGAAATACCTAGCTGGTATTCTGAGGAACACAGTGAACAGTCAACAGTATCCCAACATATATGAAGATTGGAAACCAAAAATTGTAGAAGACATTGAAAAATCAGATGGTAAGGAGAATGCTACAGGACAATAAGGTCCCTGGGACCAGTGTGGGAACCAGGTTGGCTGCAGCCCCAGGCCCGGCACCCTGGGTCTGCTGCAGGATTCTTGGGAAAGAGTCAGGTCAATGGCTCCCTCCCTTGCCAAACAAGGCTTGAGCAGCACCAGGAGGGACCTGGATGCTTGAAGTCACAAGGGGGGAATAAGGACTAAGTGGCAAGCAGACAGGGGAGGTGGGCACCTACTGAGACTGTGGATGCTGGCTGGGAAGAGTTGGGCAGTGACGGACCCTGAACTGGATAGTCCCTGGTCTGGCTGGAGAGTTGGGCTGTGTGAAAGGCCAGGTGCTTGTTTGGAGTGGTAGGCCTGAATAGGAGGAATTTTTCAAAGAGAAAAAAGAGGCACTCAGTGGCTGTTTGGAGAATTCTCTTGTAGCAAAACCTGCTTCCAGTACCCCTACCCCAGCCTGGGCATGGAGGCTGCATTTCTGCTGTAGCAGTGGAGGCCATGTGCTCATACCCAAAGCCCTGAGAATGATGTGCACTTCAACTTGTGTCCCGGTGGTTGCCCATCCTACCCTAGCAGCTGAGTCCAAGTGCCCACACCTGCAGGAAGACATGGGGATGGCACACACCTGACCCCTGCGGCCCAGAGTTACCTTGCATCCAACCACTGTACCCTGGGGGCAGCAGCAGAGGAGGCGTGTGACTTCACCCACAGTGGCAGCCTACAGGGTTGACTAGCTCTCATAGAGGAAAGCTGCAGGGCTAAGAGAGTCAGCAATCCCCAAAAAGACTTAACTCAGTGTGTATGTGGGGGAATTGAATTACCCTGAAGGGTCTCTGAGAGTCCCTAACATCTAGGACAGCAAAGAGTGAGAAGGTGGTGTATGAGTTGCCCCTATTGATGCACCTCAAGGACAGCACAATTGGTGGACTGAAGGCATAGGCTGGGCACAGAAGGGCACTAGTGACCCGGCAGCAAACCAAGGAACTGGGCTGGAGGTTGGGCAGCTGTGAAGAGTGCAGCTTAGGAAGGGAGAAAAGCTGAACGAGTCCCCCCTCACCCTGCTGCATCCAGGAAGGTGAGCAGAACTGCCTTAACTGGCTTAAAGCCAGGAGAGGCTCTTTTTTAAAAAAATTCTTTCTTCCTTCCTTCCCTTCTTTCTTTTTTATTCCTTCTACCTTTCCTTCCTTTTCTATTTTTCCTCTTTCCTTCTAGTTTTTTTTTAATTCCAACAAATGAGACAATAAAACCTAGAGCTGTGAAAGGACTAGAGTTAGAACCAAAGAGGGGTCATCCCAACAACAGAGACAGTGAGACAAATTTCACTTTGCTACTCCAGAGAACTTGCAAGTTATTGTATATTTGTATTATTATTTTTTTCATTATCCTTACATATTTTATTTTACTAGTAAAATAAAATTGTATTAGTAAAATTGTATTTCTCTCCTTTCAGTTTAGTCTTCTTCTCTTGGTTTATTAAATTGCATTGTTTGACTGGTTTCCCTTGCTCTCCCTTTCATAGTGTATTTTTAATTTTCCATCTTTCACTTAATTTCTGTTCCAATAGCACACTACTCTAAGTCCCGTACTTCCTATTCTTATTATTCAGATCACATAGATTCTGTCATATGATTGTTGCTCCGTTACTATTGTAAATAATTGCTGTTCCACACAATGGTAAATACTACACAACACTCCTCCCAGATCTTAGCAAACTTCACTGTTTCCTGAACTTTACTACTGTTGTGGTTAACTCTATTCTCTCACACACTACACCTATTTTCTATCCTTTACTCGCACCTTACCTCAGAATCTGACCTCCCACAAGCTCACTACTTTCTAGATACAACTCAAAATCCCACCCCCTAATAAGAGTTTTATCTTTTTTCCACCCTTTCTAAAAAGTGGTTAGGTGGGTGAAATATCATGGTTAACACTATAGATATCTAAAGGATCTTTTATCTCATCTCTATGGGTAGGTACTTTTAAATACCATAGAATACAATCCCACTGTCTTAAGTTATTTTGTGTTCCCCCTCCAACTGATCACAAAAAAAGGAGTAGGTGTTACCTATGAACACATGTATACCTGCTGGAAGAGGAAACCCACCAACAAAGGAACCACCAGCAGAGAACAACAGAAGAAGGTGAAGGAGAGAGTGGAAGCCACACTAACCTCAACCCAGGACACATCTGGAAATACAACTAAATGGTAGAAAAATTACCCAGAACAAACAAATGAACAAGAGTGGGAAAGAAACCTCAAAACCTCATACACACAAAAGAACCAGCTTCAACGCAACCTGTCCACACCTGCAAAGCAGAATACAAGATATAGCGGATGGAGGGACCCTCAGTTAATCAGCTGGAGGGAAGGACCCACCAAAGAAAGACCCAAAAATAATCAAAACCCAAAAACATACACAGAGCCAACATAAAAGACAGACCAAGATCAACCAGCTCAGGAGATCAAGGTGACTGCACCACTGAATCTCACAGGTCTTCTACCATAGAAGTTCATACCATAAACCCATGGAGTCAGAAAAGATCAATTTAAGAAGCAGAGGCTAAGAAGAAGAGTCTCACAAACAATGGGGAGACAAAGAAACACTCCCCAAATGAAAAGAAAAGAGAAAGCCTCAGAAAGAATGTGAAATGAAATAGAGGCAACTCAACTATCAGACACTGAGTACAAAACAAAGGTTATAAGTAACTTCAATGAGCTCACAGATAATTACCAGAAACTAAAGGGAAACAACAATGAACTCACTGCAAACTACATCAGTATGAAAAAGGAAATAGAAACTACCAACAAGGGTGAAGAGGAAATGAAGGCTAAAATTGTTGAACAAAAGAGCACAGTAGAAGAGATCAAAAGCAGGTTAGATGAAGCACAGGATCAGATCAGTGAGCTAGAGGACGAGGTAGAAAAAAACACCAAGAAAGAGCAAGAAAATGAAAGGAGGCACAGAAAGAACAAAGATGGGTTAAGGGAAATGCAGCACAATACGAAATGTTAAAAATCTGTATAATAGGGAAAGAAGAAGAAAGGAAGAAAGAAGAAGAAGAAAGAAGAAAGAAGAAGAAGAAGAAGAAGAAGAAGAAGAAGAAGAAGAAGAAGAAGAAGAGGAAGAAGAAGAAGAAGAAGAAGAAGAAGAAGAAGAAGAAGAAGAAGAAGAAGAAGAAGAAGAAGAAGAAGAAGAAGAAGAAGAGGAGGAGGAGGAAGGAGAAGAAGAAGAAGAAGGAGAAGAGGAGGCGGCGGCGGAGGAGGAGGAGGAGGAGAAGAAGGAGGAGGAGGAGAAGAAGGAGGAGGAGGAGAAGAAGGAGGAGGAGGAGGAGGGGGGGAGCAAAGGATAGAAAACCTGTTTGAAAAAGTAATGATGGAAAAGATCCCTAATTTGATGAGAGAAAAGTCACACAAATCCAGGAAGCACAGAGAGTTCCAATCAAGAGGAACCCAAAGATGCCCACTTCAAGACACCTCATAATAAAAATGGCAAAATTTCAAGACAAAGAGAGAATCCTAAAGGCAGCAAGGAAGAAACAGGAAGTACTATGCAAGGGAGCCCCAATAAGGCTAGCGGCTGACTTCTCAATGGAAATGCTCCAAGCCAGAAGGGAATGGGGAGAAATATTCCCAGTAATGAAAACCAAAGGCCTGCAACCAAGACTCCTGTATCCAGCAAGGCTCTCAATTAAAAGCAAAGGCCAAATAAGGAGCTTCCCTAACAAAAGAATCCTCAAAGAATATACCTCCCCCAGACCAGCTCTGCAGGAGATGGTAAAGGATTTGCTTTAAAAACAGGAAGAAAAACAGTGAAAGAGAGAAGAACTCAGGTAGTTTTTTTACTCAGGTAAAAAAATGTCAGTGAATAAGTACCTATCAATAATAACCTTAAACATAAGTGGATTAAATGCCCCAATCAAAAGACACAGAATAGTGGAATGGATAAGAAAACATGACCCACATATATGCTGCCTTCAGGAGATCCACTTTAGAACAAAAGACCTACACAGACTGAAAGTGAAGAGCTGGAAACAAATTTTCCAAGCAAATAGACAGTAAATTAAACAGCTGAGGTAGCAATACTCATACCAGACAAAATAGTCTGCAAAAAAAGGGCCATAAAAAGAGGTCCAGAAGGTCACTTCATAACACTCAAAGGAAGAATCCATCAAGAAGACATAAACAAAGTAAATATATATGCACCCAACAAAGGAGCATCCAATTACATAAAGTAAATCTTGAAGAACATCAAGAAAGATATTGACAGCAACACAATTACAGTAGGGGATTGTAACACACACTCTCAAAAATGGACAGATCTTCTAAACAAAATATCAACAAAGATATTGTGGCATTAAACAATGCCCTAGATCAAATGGACTTAACTGTTATATATAGACCCTTTCATCCCAAAAAAGGAAAATACACATTCTTTTCAAATGCACATGGAGCAGTTTAAAAGATAGACCACATGATAGGACACAAAAAAAGCCTTAACAAATTCAAGAAAGTGGAAATCATGTAAAGCATTTTCTCTGACCACAAGGGACTGAAACTAGAAACCAACCTCAAGGGAAAAAAACAAAACAAAACACTCAAATTCATGGAGATTGAATAGCATGGTATTAAACAATGAATGGGTGAGGAATTCAATGAAGAAAGAAATCAAAAAGTTTCTGCAAACAAATGAAAATGAATGCACAATAGTCCAAAACTTATGGGACGCAGTGAAGGCAGTCATGTGAGGAAACTTCATAGCAATACAGGCCTACCTAAAAAGACAGAAACATTTCAAATGAACAACCTAGCCCTACACCTACAAGAACTTGAGGAACAACAAAGAGAGCCCAGAGCAAGTAGAAGGAAGGAAATAACCAAGATCAGTGAAGTAATAAATGACATAGAGACTATAAGAACAATTCTAATGATCAATAAATCAAGGAGCAGGTTCTCTGAAAAGATAAACAAAATTGACAAGCCTTTATGCAGGCTCATCAAGAAAAAAGAAAGAAGACTGAAATAAACACAATGAGAAATGAAAGAGGAGAGATTGCAACTGATACCACTGAAATAGAAAGGATTGTAAGAAATTACTATGAAGAACTATATGCCAAGAAATTTGAAAACATAGGTGAAATGGATGAATTTCTAGAAAAATATAATCTTGCAAAACTCAATGAAGAAGAAGCAGAAAGCCTGAAGAAACCAATAACAGCTGACTAAATTGAAGCAGTAATCAAAAAGCTTCCAACACAGAAATGTCTTTGACCAGAGAAATTCACAGGAGAATTTTACAAAGCATTTAAGGAAGAGCTAACCCCTATCCTTCAAAGATTATTCCAAAAAATTCAGGAAGACGGAAAACTCCCAAACTTTTCTTATGAAGCCAGCATCATCCCAATCTGAAAACCAGATAAAGACATAGCAAACAAAGAAAACTTCAGGCCAATATCACTGATGGACATAGACATTAAAATCCTCAACAAAATATTGGCAAACCACATCTAGCAATATCTTAGAAAAATCATACACCATGATCAAGTGAGATTCATCACAAGGATGAAAGGATGGTACAATATTCGCAAGTCACTATATGTAATACATCACATGAAGAAAAATGAAAGACAGAAATCACATGGTCATGTCAAGAGATGTGGAAAAGGTATTTGATAAGGTACAACACCCATTTATAATAAAAACACTTAGCCATGTGGGAATAGAAAACCCAAAGTGATTTATAGATTCAATAGATTGCAATCCCTATTAAAGTACTAATGACATATTTCACAGATGCAGAACAAACATTTCAGAAATATATATGGAATCATAAATGACCCCAAATAGCTGCAGCAATTTTGAGAATGAAGAACAAAGAAGGAGGGATCACCATACCTGATATCAAACTATATTACAAGGCCACTGTAATAAAAAAAAAGACTGGTACTAGCATAAGAATAAACATGTTGACCAATGGACCAGAACAGTGAGCCCAGAAATAAACACAAGCCTCTAAGGTCAATTAATATTTGAAAAAGGGGGCAGTAGCATAAAATGGAGCAAAAGTAGGCCCTTCAACAAATGGTGTTGGGACAGCTGGACAGCTACATGCAAAAAAAATGAAACTCAAACACCAACTTACACCATACAGAAAAATAAACTCAAGGTGGATAAAAAACTTAAATATAAGTTGTGACACCATAAAAGCCCTAGAGGAAAACCTCAGCAACATCAGCAGGAAAATCTCAGACATTCTGCGCAACAACATCTTCAGTGATATGTCCCCTAATGCAAGGGGCATAAAGGAAAGAATAAACAAATGGGACCTCATCAAATTAAAATGCTTCTGCATGGCTAAAGAAAACAGCATTAAAATTAAAAGTGAACCAACGGTATGGGAAAACATATTTGTCAATGATACCTCAGACAAAGGTTGATCTCCAAAATATATAAAGAACTCACACAACTACACTCCAGGAAGACAGGAAAAAAGAAAAAAAAAACAAGTAAAAATGGGCATAAGATTTGAACAGACACTTCTCCAAGGATGACATACTGAGGGCCCAAAGACATATGAAAAGATGTTCAGCATTGTTACCCATCAGAGAGATGTAAATTAAAACCACAATGAGATACCACCTCACACGGGTCAGAATGGCCATCATAAACAAAGCAACAAACAACAAGTGTTGGAGAGGATGTGGAGAATAGGGAACCCTAGTGCACTAAGGTGTTGGTAGGAATGCAGACTGGCACAGCCACTGTCAAAAACAGTATGGAATTCCTCCAGAAAAATGAAAATGGAACTGCCTTTTTTTCCAGCTATTCCTCTGCTGGGCTTATATCACAAGAACCTTGAAACACCAGTCCAAGGGAACCTATGTACCCCAATATTCATAGCAGCACAATTCACAATAGCCAAGTGCTGGAAGCAACCTAAGTGCCCATCAGTAAATAAGTGGATCAAAAAAGAATGGTACATTCACGGCTTCAGGCCAGATGGAGGCATAGGAAGTCACACTGTGCCTCCTCATACAACCAAAACTAAGGACAACAAAAAATGAGAAACAAAAAACAACGAGAACAGAGAGAAATGAACTGAACAGAAGTATGACTACAATACATCCAGACCGGTAAGGAGGGGCAGAGTCGGAGGCCTACGGAGAGAGGTTGAGGGATCCCGGCAGGAAAAAGTGGTGGCTGTCAAATGCAGACGTGCAGGGCCCCAATGGCAGTTGGTAGACCTCAGAAGCGCAGGGGCACCTGACAGACCTGGTGGCAGATCCTAGGCACAGGAGGCAATGGGCAGACCCAGTGAGGCACACAAGACACCTGGATGTCTGCAGCCACACATTCATGCACAGACAAACTAAGTGAAAACAGTCAGTGACACAGACCACACCACCCAGGGTCCCAGTGCCAGGAAACAAAGCCTAAGAGCACCGACTGAAAACACCTGTGGGGGTTGAGGCTGGGAGAGTTTCTCAACCTCACAGGAGGCTCCTCGAGGAAACCCACAGAGTCCAAGAAAGTACACAAGCCCACCCGCCTGGGAGCCAACACCAGAAAGGCCCAGTTTGCTTGTGCGAAGCGGCAAAGGGGATGGAAATCCTAGAGAGAGTGGAGCAGGTGCCATTGTTCCCTCTCGGACCCTGCCCCCACATACAATATCACAACCCAGCAACTCGGGTGCCCCGCCCTGGTGAACACCTAAGGCTCCACCCCTCATATGCAACAGATATGACCAGACCAAAGGAAAATACAAATAAATAAAAAAGATGGCTCAAACAGAATTAAAATCCCCAGAGCCAATTTTTTTAAGTGACCAAGAGATAGCTAACCTATCAGATGCACAGTTCAAAGCACTGGTGATCAGGATGCTCACAGAATTGGTTGACTTTGGTCATAAATTAAATGAACAAATGCAGACTACAATAAGAGAAATGAAGGAAAATGCACAGGGAACCAATAATGATGGGAAGGAAACTGGGCTGGAAATCAATGGAAGGGACCAGAAGGAAGAAAGGAACAACCAAACAGAAAAAAATGAAGAAACAAGAATTCAAAAAAAATGAGAGGCTTAGGGACCTCCAGGATATCTTTAAACATTCCAACATATGAATTATAGGGGTACCAGAAGGGGAAGAGGAAAAAGAACAAGTTGAAAAGTTATTTGAACAAATAATGAATGAGAACTTCCCCAATCTGGCAAGGGAAATAGACTTCCAGGAAGTCCAGGAAGCTCAGAGAGTCCTAAAGAGGTTGGACCCAAGGAGGAACACACCAAGGCACATCATAATTACATTAGCCAAGGTAAAAATGAAAGAGAGAATCTTAGAAGCAGCAAGAGATAAGGAGACAGTAACCTACAAAGGAGTTCCCATCAGACTGTCAGCTGATTTCTCAAAAGAGACCTTGCAGGCAAGAAGGGGCTGGAAAGAAGTATTCCAAGTCATGAAAGGCAGTGACTTACATCCAAGATTGCTCTATCCAGCAAAGCTTACATTTAGAATGGAAGGGCAGATAAAGTGCTTCTCAGACAAGGCCAAGTTAAAGGAGTTCATCATCATGAAGCCCTTATTATATGAAATGTTAAAGGGACTTATTTAAGAAAAAGAAGATTAAAAATATGAACAGTAAAAAAAGACATCAAACTCACAGTTAGTAACAACCATACCTAAGACAAAAGCAAACTAAGCAAACATCTAGAACCACAGAAATGGAGATCACATGGAGGGTTAGCAACAAGGAGGTGGGAGGAGGAGAGGGGGGAAAATATGTAGAGAATAAGTAGCATAGACAATAGGTAGAAAATAGGGGGAGGGCAAGAATAGTATGGGGAATGTAGAAGCTAAAGAACTTATGACACATGGACATGAACTAAAGGGGGGAATGTGGGTGGGAGGGGTTGGACAGGGTGGAGGGGAGTGAAGGTGGAAAATGGGACAACTGTAATAACATAATCAATAAAAAAAGCAGTTAAGAAAAAGAATGAACCAATGAATGCATAAATAAATGGAACAAGAAATTAAAAAAACAGAATGGTACATTCACACAGTGGAATACTATGCAGCAGAGAGAAAGAAAGAGCTCTTACCCTTTGTGACAGCATGGATGGAACCAGAGAGCATTATGCTAAGTGAAACAAGCCAGGTAGTGAAAGACAAATACAATATCATCTCATCTTTAATAGGAACATAATCAACAAAAGGAAAAAGAAACCAAAATATAACCAGAGACATTGAAATTAAGAACAATCTAACAGTAGCCAGAGGGGAGTGGTGAGAGCACAATGGGGGGAAGGGTTTTCAGGAACTACTATAAAGGACACATGGACAAAACCAAGCAGGAGGGTGGAAGCAAGGGGAGGTCAGGGAGGGGGGAGGTTTGGCTGGGGTGGGCCAGTGGTGGGGTAAAAATGCAGACAACTATAATTGAACAATAAAATAATAAAAAATGTAAAATAAATGAATGATAAATTCAGAAAAAAAATCCTCAAAAACAGTGAAAAAGAATATGGTCATGACTATGGTGATTACCAGAGGGAAAGTCGGGGTGAGGGACAGAGAGGAACTTAAAGGGTTAATAAACAGGAATGAGAGGAGACTTGACTTGGGGTAAGGAATGTGAAATACAATATGCAGATGATGTATTATACAATGGTACACTTGAAACTGTTACCGAACAAACAAGGGGGGCCTGGGACAATATACTATCACCAAAAGGGACCCCAGGTCTGTTATGTCTGCTACCTATAGGAAAGATGTCTCTCAATGGCAGAGATTCATGAAAAGGAAAGGAAATATTTATTTAATGCTATACAAACTTAAAGTAGTGACCTAATGTCTTCATCAAAATCCTAAAGTCCCTTTAAACACCCACAAACATACAAAGTCCTTCCTTTCCCCTATGCCCAGTCTGGGGTACCATATCTCAGAAAAGGAAATAGAAGTCCTTGGCTCAGGCAGCCCCCGGTTCTTCCCAGTAATCCGTCTTGGCTGGTAGGCCTCCCTCGGTTCTCAGCCCCCTCAGCTGTGTCACAGGGATCTCTGCTAAAGCTGGGTGGTGGTTCCCCCTTCTTATTCTGCAGGTGTCCCCACCCTGGCAAAGGCATGTGGTCCTCTCTCCACCGCTCCAGCCACATGGTCCTCTCTCCCCCAGGGCTACGGGAGTCCCCACTCAGCCAAAGCCACGTAGTTCCCCCTCACAGGGCTGCAGGAGTCTCCACTCTGCCAGAAGCGCATGGCTTTCTCTTCAATGGCTGCTGCATCTGGGTTAAAATCCTCGCGCCAACCTTCCTCTGCAGCCCCATTTCCGACTCCTCCCACACTCGACCACACCTGCCCTCAATCTCTTGTCCTTTCCAGCTTTTCTTGCTGCCATCGTGGGTCTGGGCAGGTGTGGCCCCATGTCATGGAGCCAATCATCTCCAAGCTCCCACGCAGGGGCTGTACTTCCGGGGACCTGCCCCCAAGTTACATCTTGGAGGTGGAGTTACTTCCATTCCCCTGGCTCAGAGCATGGTCACAGTTATTTAACATATCTATGTAACCAGTCAAAGGTTATAGATATGTTAAATGACCATGCCAGAGGTTAGCTGCAAGGCTGTTGCTATGCGAAACAGCTCTCAATGGCCCTGCTCCATTTGACCCTTCCCCCCACCCACACATGGGGTGGTGGTGAGGACATCCTAATATTTTCTGAACACCTTGAGTTCTGGACCCCATTTCAAATGCCCATTTGGGGTCCCTCCTCTTGGCTACACCCTGTAACAAGACTTACATAATTTTACTAACCAATGTCACCCCCAAAATTCATAAAAATTATAGTTATTACCATCATTTTACAGAAAATGAAATAGAGTCACATGTATATGGATATCTGATGTTTACATAATCAAAATCAATTCACTAAAGAAAGAATAGTCTTTCCAACAAATGGTGTTGAACAAGTGGATATCCATACACAAATAAATTAACTCATCCATAAATGCATAATAAAGAAAATTCAACTCTAATAGATCTTAGACCTAAATACAAAACTTAAGGCTATGAAATTTCTGGGAGAAAATTTTGTGTTCTTGGGTTAACTAACTTATGCATTTTTTTATATATGACACCAAAGGAAAATCAAAACTCTGTAGAACCATATTTATATATAGAACTTCACCAAAATTAAAACTGTCTCTTCAAAAGACACCATTGAGAGAATAGAAAGATGAGCCAAAAACTGAGAAATATATTTGCAAATCATATATCTGACAAAAGGCTTGTATCCAAAATACAGATAATCTCCCCAAAGTCAATAAGAAACCCCTACACATTCCACTAAATAAATGGGCAGATGATTTGAACAGACTCTTTACTAAGGTATATACAAATAACAAATAATTACATGAAGAGATACTCAACATCATTAGCTATTTGGGAAATGTAAATGAAAACTTGTTGGGAACTGCCCTGCCTGGTTTCAGAAGCTGTAACCCTTCATGGCTAAGGCTGAGTAAAAAGACCTTGGGATCAGAAGCCACTAAGGATACAAAGCTTATCCTCCTGGCAGGGGGGCCACCTCCGCCCCCTTTACTTCACACTGCTTGGCCCTGGGTGGATGGATGACTGGTTAGCCAATGATGAGTAAGATTCCTCAAGGGAGGGATGACTTAAGAGAGGCTCTGTCATGAAGGGGAAGGACTTGGGGGACTATAGAAAAAGGGGTGATGGACCCTCATCCCTTGGCTTTGACATAGCCTGAGTCCTCATTCTGTCTGTAAGAAGTCTCCTAATCACGGGGAACTCCGGCCAAGATGGAGGCATAGGTAGTCTCACTGTGCCTCCTCGCACAACCAAAACTAAGGACAACAAAAATTGAGAAACAAAAAACAACCCAAAACAGAGAGAAATGAACTGAAGTCGGACTACCGTACATCCAGACCAGTAAGGAGGGGTGGAGTCGGAGGCCTACGGAGAGGGATCGAGGGGTCCCAGCAGGAAAAAACGCTGGCTGGCAGACACAGGCATGCAGGGCACAGAAGGCAGCTGACGGACTGGTGGCAGACCCTGGGCACGGGAGGCAATGAGCAGACCTAGTAAGGGGAGCAAGGCAGCTGGCTGTCCGCAGCCACACGTTTGTGTGCAAACTAAGCGAAAACGGGCAGCAACATGGACCACAAAACCCAGGGACCCAGCGCCGGGAAACAAAGCCTAAGAGCACCAACTGAAAACACCTGTGGGGGTTGAGGCTGGGAGATTCTCTCAGCCTCACAGGAGACTTCTCAGGAAAACCCACAGAGTCCAAGAAAGTACACAAGCCCACCCACCCGGGAGCCAGCACCAGAAGGGCCCAGTTTGCTTGTGAGAGGCGGCAAGGGCGACTGAGGTCCGGGAGAGAGCAGAGCAGGCACTATTGTTCCCTCTCAGACCCTGCCCCCACATACAACATCACAACCCAGCGATGGGGATGCCCCGCCCTGGTGAACACCTAAGGCTCTGCCACCCTTATGTAACAGCCACAACCAGATCAAAGGAAAATAAAAAATAAAAAAGATGGCTCAAACAGAATTAAAAGCCTCAGAGCCAAATTTTTAAGTGACCAAGAGATAGCTAACCTATCAGATGCACAGTTCAAAGCACTGGTGATCAGGATGCCCACAGAATTGGTTGACTTTGGTCATAAATTAGATGAACAAATGCAGGCTACGATAAGAGAAATTAAGGAAAATGCACAGGGAACCAATAGTGAGGGGAAGAAAACTGGGACTCAAATCAATGGAGTGGACCAGAAGGAAGGAAGGAACAACCAAACAGAAAAAAATGAAGAAACAAGAATTCAAAAAAAAATTAGGAGAGGCTTAGGGACCTCCAGGACGCCTTTAAATGTTCCAACATCCAAATTATAGGGGTACCAGAAGGGGAAGAGGAAGAGCATCAAATTGAAACTAATTGAAACAGATAATGAAGGAGAACTTCCCCAATCTGGCAAGGGAAATAGACTTTCAGGAAGTCCAGGAAGCTCAGAGAGTCCCAAAGAGGTTGGACCCAAGGAGGGACACACCAAGGCACATCATAATTACATTAGCCAAGGTAAAAATGAAGGAGAGAATCCTAGAAGCAGCAAGAGACAAGGAGACAGTAACCTACAAAGGAGTTCCCATCAGACTGTCAGCTGATTTCTCAAAAGAGACCTTACAGGCAAGAAGGGGCTGGAAAGAAGTATTCCGAGTCCTGAAAGGTGAGGACCTACATCC
>PVIA01014702.1:0-25854 GCA_004024845.1 Tonatia bakeri | reverse complement strand
ATACTCCAGATCAATTTATATTAAGCACACTTAAACAAACAAACAAATAAACCAAAATACAGAGTAATATCTCATATTTGACTTGGAAAGTACTTCTGAGCTCAAAAGCAACAAGAAATAATAAAAAGGCCAAAAGATTTGAGTCTAACAATTAAAAACTTTTGTACATTAAGAAAAACACATATGAAAATATCAATACGTATGAAAAAAGTTAAGAGTTTTAACATACACAGAACTCTTAAAAATCAACCAAGAATAGCCCTGGCTGGTGTGGCTCAGTGGATTGAGGGCTGGCATGCGAACCAAAGCGTCAGCAGTTTGATTCCCAGTCAGGGCACATGCCTGGGTTATGGGTCAGGTCCCCAGAGCTGGGGACATGCAAGAGGCAACCATACACTCATGTTTCTCTCCCTCTCTCTCTAAAAATAAAAAATAAATAAACCAAGAAAGGTGAAAACCCCAAAGAAAAATATTTAAAAAAAACTGAATTTCACTAGGAATAAAACAAAAATTAATATTTAATACTAATAAAGTAAACTAGAAAAAGGTAATACTTGATGTTGAAATTAATAAATATTTCTGTTTTGTATGTTAAGGTTATAGTCATATAAGGTTCTGCCTGGAGACTGAGAAGTAGTTTACATTTCTATCCAGTACAGGATTTTGCAACGATAATTATCCCACTATGTGTGTCTCCAGTAGTCTGCTTACATGAGTACTTTTTAAAAGGATACACAGGTATCCTACCCAGGTATCTCCAGGTATGGTCTTTGGCTCAAAACAAACAAATAAAACACCTATGAAATGTACAGCATAAAGACTGAACTCTAAGGCACACTGGAATTCTGGGTGACGCTATGCCAACAAAAATCCATCAACTGCGACAGACGTGCCTGCGGCCCTGACGCAGGACGTGCTGACAGTGGGGAAGGCTGTATATGCATGGGTCAAAGGGTGTACGGAACACTCTGTATTTTCCACTCAATTCTGCTGTTAACCTAAAACTGCTCTTAAACATAAAGTATACTAAACAATTTTTAAAAAAAATACAAATTACCAGTCCCCAGAAACATCCATGTGCATTTACCTGTGTATTTCCTAGCTTTGTTCACTAAGAAGGCCTAGAAACAGTGACCAACCTGACAGAAATGAACATACCTACTACCCACTGTCCAGTTAGGTCTTGAAATACAATTTCCGCACTGAAATAAGTCAGGGTTATTTGGATAAAATGGCCAGTTCCAAGTATGAAGTAAAAAAGGTACAAGATGAGCCTAGAGCATCTTGCCATGGAAGAAACAAGGACGGTAACTGCGAAGGTCGACTACCAGGGTCAAAGCAAAGTGACACAGAAGCCAACATGAAGAGACTAAATGCATGTAAACCCATGAGTTCACAAACAGTTTTTAAAAATTTAATTACTCACTTTCAGAGAATAAGGAAAACTGGTTAATAACAGGAAAGAATCCTGACTCTTCTACATGAACTGTTATTGAGTAACTAAATAATAAAGGAAAGTATCTCATTGTAAAAGTTTTATAACAAATAAGTGGAAAAAAATAACACGAGAATATTGCTGTTTTGCAGTGATAGATGTAGGCAACGGGCATCAAGAGCTGCCAATACTGCAAAAAGATATGTGACTAGACTTCATGTGATTAAAAACACCCTACTGCATACATTCTTGCCATAGGAATAGACTATGTATCTCATCATGCCATCAGATCCAGCTGTCAATTTGCAGAAAATATACAGAGCAAAGCAACACATGGAAATGCACAATGAGTATGCGATCAACAAACGTGTTCTGATGGCTTTCTGTATTTTATTTTTTAAAAGGTTTTTAAAATTATAATTTTAAACATGTCTTCTAAAGATAAGTATGTTCCTACAAACAGTAAATAAGATTCTTCAGTATGTCAGGGTTCATACTGTTTCTCTTTAATTTGTTTTTCCGTAACATTCATAATAGAACTCATAAACATTAAAATTGTTATTAATTCCTCACTCCACCAAAAGAGTGCACTAGTGTTTCGGAGTTTCTTACAAAACCCTGAAAGGAAAGACCGTGAGTTTAAAAAGTTACTGAAAGTATGAAAAACTTACTGGATAAACTTTTAACCTCCAGCAAAGCCCTGAAACTTGAAGAGGTGGACTGTAAACAGGATCTGCTCTCTGGCGCAAAGTGCTAAAACAATAACAATAACAGTAAAGATTACCACCACCACCACCACCACCACCACCACCACCAAATCCCAAGATCAAAACCAAACCAACCACTTTATTTATGTTACCTATTTCAAGCCCTGGACAAAGTAAAAGAAGGTGACTAAGCAAGATGACATTGGATAAATTTATATACACCACATTCAGAAATAAAAGAAAATTTAGTAATACTGAAATATTCAGCACTATCTTCAGTTTCGTGTTAAAAATACCCTGTGACAAAAAACCCTTGTCACAAAACTGTGACATTTAAGAGAAAGGGAAAAAATAACTAAGTATCCTGAATTTAATTACCATTTCAACAAGCAGTCTTTCACCATTAAAGAAGAAAACAGAAATGTTTCTCTTCCCATATCCCTATAGTATAATTCTTTTTAAAATGGAAAAACGAAAGATCATGTGCTAGAACAATGTATGGGGGAAATCCTCAGAAAGCTTATATTTTAGCCACAAAATTATCCCGTAAGAAAAACAAATTAAATATGGAGTGATATGTAAATCCTTAGTTTGACCTTATTTTAATCATTATCACCTAGAATTTTCCTCTCCAAGGTAAGACCTTATATTCTTGGTATGTGGCCCCTGAAGACAATTTCTTAGGACCTTTTTGTTTTAAGATCTTTACTTCTAATCTTAGAGAAAAAGCAGTAATGGCTAAAATGATTAACATGTTAAGTTACAAAGCTTACAAATTTCTTGCAACAATGGCCTCTTATCCATAGTTCCTCACTTTGAGCTGAGATAAACTGGACCCCGACGGACTTGTTCCCATCACTCTTATTTCTGAGGATGGGTAAAGGACTCACTGATCTCTACCAATCTCCATCATCCCATTCGTCCCACCTGACAAAGGCTAAGTGGACCTGCTTGTTTAAAACACGGATTCTCTGCCCAGACTAGAGAACCAATCTGCGCTGAAAAATAATCCAATCCAAACAAATGACCACTGTGTTTCCAACAGGCAATTTGTTTCTTCTAAGACCACACTCAGTGTCACAGCTCATTACGTCTACATCCTACCCTGGAATAATACCTTCCTGATTCTTACGTATACATACAAAAACCCAGGTTTTTCAAAAACTCTTACCTGAAATTCTCTAGAACAAAAGTAGCTGAATCATACGATGGTACCAGTTCACTAAAAAGAAGCAAAGGCAAAATAATATTAATTTGGCTTATGTAAGCTTAAAATTTCAATTAGTTAGAAAACAAGGTTAAATCCCTCAGTAATATCTTAAAAACGTTATTAAACTAAGTCCCTAGGAAATATTTCTAAAACCTTATCAAAAATAGCATTAAATCAAATAAATTCATAAGTCCATAAAATTTCAAAAGGTAACATCAAAAGTTTACAATAAAATTGGGGACTCAACAAATACTTTATAATATATTTTTAAAAGGCAATATATTATAAAGTATTAAAATGAGTATGAGAGACATTTAAACAGTACTCATAAAATAGGAAAAGGAAGAAACTGATGCTTAGACTGGAAACCTAAAATATGGAACCAATATAAACAGGTTTAAAAACCAAAAGAAACAGCAAGAGCTAAAGACACCACAATAAATCCCCAAACTTACTTCTTCAAAACAAATTATGAGGAACACTAACAGGCCCTAAAGACTCTGAGAGTATTTAGTAGCAAACAAACCTACACAATTTTACAGAATAAGAACACAAAATCACAAAGGAGGCACCCTCAGGGCGGACTAGCACATTAACAGTTTCTTGGCAAAGCGAGACTGCCTCAGGCAACTTGAGTGTCACACCGACTGCTCCAGAGAGAAGCAACTGCAATCACAGGAGACAAGCGCCACACAGTCCCTTCGCGGCCAAATACCCTCACATCACGTGAGCAGTCCCGCTCTGTCGTGAGAGTACCACTGACGTCTCGGTCACTAAACATTTGTGATAAAGGCACTGTCCTGCACGGTGCTGTAACACACTGTTACACATTTTGTATATAAAACTATAAATTCACCAAACAGATAAACTGCAAGATATTTCACATCTTCAGATATATTTTCTCAAGTTCAGGTCATGAAAATTTGTGCTTACCAAATTAAGATACGCATAAGGTACATCCATAGCATTTTCACACTGATAGTGCATAAAAAAAATTAGTGGTTTGCTAGTAAAAATACAGATTAAAACACACATGATTCTTTATTTTATGGTAATCATGTGTAGCTGAACAGCTCACATCTGTTTCACCCCCTTAGAGGTTACTGCAATCGTACTGATGACACCACTCTGCCTGCAAATGACGTGCATTCCGCTGTATCTTCTCATTTTCTTTATTTCTATACCTTCTCTGCTCTGGTCTTGATCACCAAATTCATTCTTTTTTAAAATTCTATCGTTTAAATTCTACCTCAGGACACCTATACAGTTTCATTTCCTAAAACGGCCCAACAACAGCCCTACAAATTCTGATTGAAACAATTTCCTTGCTGTCCTCTAAACATAGCAGTTCTTATCATATGCACGTTAGTGTGTACGTATACATACTCTATTCCTACCTACCCAATAAAATCCTAACTATCTTCCAAGGTCTTTTCAGAATTTCTGACCTCAGAGTATAATTGAGTAACACATACCAGGATTTAATATACAATTCTCTACTACTGAATATGAAATCAGTAAAATTATTAGTTCCTCTTCCACATCTGCTATGTAGCACCTACAAGTGCAGTCTTTAATAAATAACACTGTATTTGTTTAATGACCCTTTATTCTCCATAATAAGAGTCATAGTTTGTGACTCCATCACCAACTATCAACAGACAGAACTTAATCCAGTCCCATGATCTCAAAGCTTAGAAACACTCACCACTGCCTTGCACATCTAAGCTTCGGTATATAACTTAATGTCAGTAAGTGCTGGCCTTTGTTATTTGGCCCTCTTTCTTCGCTGAACAATACATCAACAAACACCTGTGTCCTGTATACTGTCACTCATAAACTAAGTTTGTAATAAAAATTATGGTTAATTTATAAGCTAAAACTTCCAGTAAGACAGTAAGCATTCCTGGTGAGAGGAAGTCCTACGGTGACCTTTACACCCATGGAAAGTGCCCTAATTATCAGACTTGTAATTTTTTTTTTATTTTTTAGTGGTTTCCTCTTTATTGATTTGCCTCTGTCTCCCCCTCCCAATTTCAGTTCCTTTCACCTACCCCCACCAAAAAGGTGGTGAAAAGCAAGGGACTGTTGGGGTTCTGAGCTTCTTGGGTGGTTAGACAGGGAACTGAAACCCCAACAGTCACTGGGTATGACAGAGACTGACACTCCAGAAGTCTAAAGCAGAGCTGCCTGCCACGCGGTATCAAGAGTAGTTCACTTATATCAGTGGACCCCAAACTTTAGTGCAGAATAACTTAGGATATTCAACATTCATTTTCCAGATACCACTCCCAAAGACGGTCAAGGAACAGGTCTGGAAATCTGCATTTTTGGAAAAACACTACAGATGACTCTGACACAAGTGATCTATGTACCATACTTTGAACTGGAAAACACTTATATTCCACCGGTGATAGAATGGTCCAAAAAAAAAAAAATCCCCAAAACTGAAATGAGTGACCACATTTTCACAGAGGCACCTTGGCATCTTAGTGAAATTCTTAGTTCACCCAGATTTACTTAATAGCACACACCCAGTTTTTTAAATAATATTCAGTGTTTTAATAAAATATGAATGTTGCATCAAGTTCTGAGAGAAACAAAGACTTATCATTCAGTGAGAACTACCTGAGTTCTCACCAGAAAATCTGACCTGCTGTTTACAGAACTGTGGGCGGCCACGACCCTCAGGACTGCGCCTGAGATGAGGAGCCAGGGCTTACACCAGTGATTCTAAAATGGGCAATTCTGCCCCCAGGAAACATCTGGAAAGGTTTTCGTCACAAATGCAAAGGGCACAGTGCTTCCGGTGCTACATCCTACCATACGCAGGAAAGCTCCCCCCACCCCACAAAAAAATTATCCAGCTCAAAATACAAGCAATGCCTACGTTGAAAAACCCTGGCTTATACCAGTCTAGTACAATCACATACAGAGAGGAAAAGGCAGCTAAAAACATAACCATTTTTATAACAAAAGCTGTTTCCTAAACATACCACAGTCCTCAACATGCTAGAAATGCCTGACAGTATTTCATAAACCATCTATAAGGTGTAAGATGAACTAAAGGCTGTCATGCCAATAAATTTCTCTGAAGCAGCAGTTTAACCTCTCGACTTGGGAGTAAGCTAGGAATAGTTAAAAAGAAAACACTGCAAATACCTAGCTGTATCCAGTGTTATAAACTGAACTGTGCCCCCAAATTCGTATGTTGAAACCCTATCCTCCAAGGTAACTGTATGTGGAGACAGGGCCTTTAGCGAGGTAAAGTTAAAGCAGGACCCTGACCCAGTATGACTCCTTTCTTCAGAAGAGGAAACACACTGGAGACTGAGCTCTATGCAGGCAGAGAAAAGGTCACGTGAGGACACAGTGAGGAGGGAGCTGTCTACTAGCCAAGAAGAGAGGCCTCACCAGAAATCAAATTTTCTAGCATCCTGATATTAGACTTCTTTCCCCCCAAACGGAGAAAAACTTCTGCTGTGTAAGCCATGCAGTATTTTATTTTGTTATGGCAGTCGAAGCAGACTAATACATCGTAAAGACTTTATTTCAAATGACCTGGGGTAAGAGGCAACATTGCTAAATTTTCAAAAGAATCCCAAGTGAGTCTAACATACAACCAGTGTTAAGAACCACTGTTCTTAACACAACAGGGTAGTCTAAACATGCTTAAAAGAATGCACTGTTTAGAAGACTTCTAAGACTGACCAAGATAAAAACTAAAAAGATGCACAGAATGCAATCAACTATTATTTCCAGATCTTTTAGGGTCTGGAGATAACATCAAGTCACCTTCAAAATCTTTTGGCATTTCATCCATTTATGAGTTTTCCTTTTGACTACATACATGTGAATGAGTTATAGTCACTGTGTAGTAAGATATAAGCTCAAAAGGTCAATAAAAGAATGAACATGAGACAGTATCGATAGTCCTTGAGAGCATTATGCTAAGTAAAATAAGCCAGACAGAAAGAAAAATGCTCTGTGATCTCACTTATATGCAGAATCTAAAAAGGATACAAGAGGTACAAACCTGTAGGTATAAGATAAGCAAGTCACAGGACTGTGGTGCACAGCACGGTGATGGCAGTCTACACTGGACTGCATGTTTGCATCCTGCTATCTAGAGAGATCTTAAAAGTTCTCATCATGAGAAAAATATTTTTTCTACGTACAGGGTGGTGGATGTAAACTATAAACTAGACTTATTATCATGATCACTTCTCAATATATAAGATATAGTATCATTATGTTATAACATAAAACTAACAGGGTGTTATGTTAATAATAATTTAAAAACAAGAACTCATGAAATAAAATGTGATCAATTATTTTTTAATGTATAGGAGATGAAGCTCCAGGAAGAAACCACTTCCAAATTCACTAACACCTTCTCTTTACAGTAAAAAATGTATAATTCCACTAAGAATTTTTTAAAGCCAAATTTACATGCATAAATTAAAATTCATTAGACCACATCACTATAAACATCACCTTAAAAAATGAAAAACGTTTTTTGAAACAAGTACATGCATTTGCACATAAACTTAGTATGAAAATAAAATGTGGAAACCGTGCTGTACCTGGTGAAATCCGGTGGAACAGGAGTGGTGACGAAGGATGCCATGGGCTTTCGATGAACTTGCTGGAACATCATGAGGATCTCCGAGCTCTTAGATATCAATTCACTTTTACTACAAGATCGCAACTATGAGGAAAAAAATTACCTGAATCAACAAAATTACTGTTCATTGGCTGCTCAAAATCCCTAATAAACAAAGAAAAGAAAAACTGTTCTGGTTATATAGTGGGAAAAAAAAAAGAGATAAAAACAGAATGACTCAAAGTGGGCTTGAAAATTAAAAATCTATTAAAAAATGTAGATATATTTATTCCCACTCTAACAGTAAAGTCATTGCTTGAGTGTATTTTATTTTAAAGCACTTTTCTTTCCTCATATGTTAGGGTAAATTCAATTTTAGAAATATTATTTATTTTTTGAGAGGGGTAGGGAGGGAGAGCGGGAGAGAAACATTGATCAGTCATCTCTTGTATGCAACCAACTAGGGACCGAACCCGCAAGCCAGGCATGTGCCCTGCCAGGGAGCTGAACCCACTACCTCTCACTTTGCGGGACTATGCCCAAGCAACTGAGTCACACGGGTCAGGGCACGGTAAACCCACTTTTAAACAACTACAGATATATTTTAGACTGCTATAGTGAAGCCACTGTGTATATTAATAAACAAACCCCTATAGGTTTACAGCTTTCAAACAAGGATTTCTCAAATACATACCAGGAAACCAGAGAAACCTTAAGCTGTAATACACACAAAAAAGTTTTAACCTATATCAACTGGGGAACACTAAGCTATGCCAAAGGCAAGAAGGGAGAAATCCAACTTTAGTAAATAAGCATGGCAGTTAAAAGACTACTCATTTTGTATTCAAGTCCTACTTCTGCCACACACTAATTATATGACTCTGAGAGTCTGTTTATGTGTAAAACTGGAATAACAGTTACGCTTGCTTTGCTGGGTTTAACAGTCGTGAAGCTGTACATGAAACAGCTTTGTGAACTATTAACTGTGTGCTCCCAAACGCTAATGTTGCAGTCCCAGTCCTCAATCCCTCAGAATGTAACTGTATTTGGAGACAAGGTCTTCAGGAAAGAGAAAATACAGCCATTTATTTACAAGCCAAACAGAGGAACCTCAGGGGAAACCAAAGCTGTCAATACCTTGACCTTGGACTTTCAGCTTCCAGGGAAATGAGAAAATGAATTTTTATCGTTTAAGCCTCCTACTCTGTGGTATTTTGTTATAGCAGCAGAGCAAACTAATCAACTGCCAGATGGATGATATTCGTAAAACTCACTACAACTGGATTTTGTATCTTTCCAATGACAGTTGCTTATATTTCACCAAGAATGATGACATGTGATTGGTATACGATAAAAACTTACAGCTTTTGTTCAAATATTCACTGAATACATACCGTGAATATCCTTCTTTGACCACATTTCCTCCAAGTCACTCACTCCTTCAACTGCAGTTCACTACTGCTACACAGGACATGTTTCTACCAGCTCTGCGTGTCTACACATACCCATAAACAGTGTTCTGAATGTCTTCACACTTCACATACAGACTATAAGGCTGCATACATATACATCTCAACATGAAGCCTACATTCTTAACATTGCTTTTGTGATTTAATCGTATTAATGTTCATAATCTCATTTTTACAGCTTTAAAGAATATCACTCGAATATAATACAATGTATCTATCTTCGTTACCAATGGACATTATTAAAAATAACTCTGGAGTGCACAGTTCCTTGCACCTGTGGGAGTTTCTCCGGACCGGAATTACCGGTTAAAGCACACTGACAACTTTAGCCAGCTGCTCTCCGGTGTTTGCAGACTCGTTTCCATCAGCAGTGTATCAGTTCCCTTTGCTGTACATTATTGTCAACATTTACATTTTAACTTACACATTTTTGCCAATATGAGTATAAAATAGGATTTTGTTGTGATTTTAGTTTATACTTATCAGATTATCAATGAAATTTCACATTCACTGGTCATCTGAACATCTGGTTCTGTGAGCTACCTGTTCATACCCCTTGCCCAATTTTCATGAGATTGTTTTAGCTATTAATGATTGAGCTGTATTTCTTTAGGAATTCCAGACACCCATTCTTGTTCAGTCTTAGGAATGACAAATACTGTCACCCTAGTTTTTGAAGTTTTAGTTTTAACGCATAATTAGGTATAAGACAATGCAAATTAAAGCCACAATGAAATACTATTACACTCCTATGAGAATAGCTAAAATTCAAAAGACTGACTATATCACATGTTGTCAAGGATGTGCAAGAACTGGTACTCTATTCACGGACTACTGATGGAAGTATCGAATGGTGTGATCACTTCAGGAAACGGTTGGCAGTACAAAAATTGTTAATCACTCATCTACCATTCGACCCAGCCATTCTTTCTTGGATGAACTCAAGGGAAAAGGAAATGTACGTGTAGATCTGTACATGAATGTTTATTGTAGCTTTATCTGTAAAGCCAAAATCAAAAAGCAACCCAAATGACCATAAACAGTTGAATGGAAACAAATGGTGGCATATAAAAAACTGGTGGTAATAGAAAACTACTCAGCAATTAAAAAGGAAAGAACTATTACTGATGTATGAACAAATCACAGAATAATTTTGCTCAAAGAAGTAACACATAAAACAAATACATAATATGTATCATTTCCATTCATAAAACTCGAAAAAATGCAAATTTATCTGTAATGACAGAAAGCAGATGGAGGGTTACTTGGAGGAGGAAGCATGGGTAGAAGCAGGAGAGCTTACAGAGCCACAAAGAAAGTTTGGGAGAAAATGGTTCTATCTTGACTATGGTGATGGCTTCACAGGTGTACACACCTGTCAAAACTTACCAAGATACACACTTTAAATACACGCAGTTTATCTCATGTCGATTATTCCTCAAAAAAGCTGCTTACAAAAAAAGGCACACAGATCCACAGATGCCTGCCCTTACTTCACCTGGTTTGAATTTCTCATGTCAATTTAGTAGAAGGTTTCTGGTTTAATTCTCTGGAGGGGACAAAATAAAGTCTCTGGGCCAAGGGAACAACACGCACAACTATGAGTGGGAGAACTGAAGAGAAAAACAAGAACATTTAAATAAATATGTATATACTGAATGCTACCAGCCAAACTGCCAATCAATAGTAAAGACTGAATATAAATTATTTTCAGTCTTAAAATTTTTTTCTAATTATCCTTTCAGAAAAGCTACAAGAAGAAGTATAATACCACAACAAATGAGTAAACCAAGAGAGTAAAAGCCATGGGAATCAGGAAATGTGATTCAGCCCAAGACAGAAATAAAGGAATTCCCTAGGAAGATAATTAATATAACAATCCCAGGAGACAGCTATGTATCAGGCATAGAGAGGAATTTAAAAATTCCAAGAACCAAATTCAAGACATGACTACAGTGCTCACTTTGGCAGCACATATACTAAAATTTGAATGATAGAGATTAGGTTGGCCCCTACATAAGGATGATACATTAAAAAAAGAAGGCAAATAAATATATGTCAAATAACTATTTAACACTACGCATTTTATTTATTCATTCACTATATACTTCACACCTACCTACCCACAATCTAAAACATAAACTCTTTAGAGACAGATATTTTCCCATTTTGTCCACCGCTGTGTTCCAAGCATCTAAAACAATGCCTGCTATTTATTTGGTACTTAACTAAAATTTCCTTAAGTAAAAATCCTAATTTTAGGATAAGAATCACTGTATATAAATAACTGGCAATAATATTCTATCTCAAAAGGCTCCATTTAAATCACAATGTCAGAAGATTTTAATCATTTATAGATTTAGACCCTATGCTCTATTCCCAGTAAAAATAATTCCATCCTTACAAAACAATAAATATTAATTTTATCTAGTTCCCAAACATGATGGAGAAAACCTGAAAAAAATCAGCAAAATTTTATTTCATAAAAATCCCCAGTATAACACATATATCTCCAAATCTTTTGATTTTCTATAATGTCTATTAAAAAATATTTAATGCATATGGCCAAAAAGGAGAAAGACTTTATTACATTTAATATTTCATTACCTGGTGCTCTACCTCCTGAAGTAAGGATTCCAAAAGTTCTGTTTCTTGTGTCAGAGAAGTCTTCTGACCTATTTAAACATAGCAAAATACCACCGCTCGGGCTCATTATTCGTTTAAGAATGAAATTAACTTTCACTAAATACATTCAATAACAAGAAATCAATTTTAGGAAAGCAAAACTTCATTAGAGCCACCTGAAGATTTTTTTCCCAGAGCTTTAAAAGAGGTTCAATTTAATATTGCAGCAGCTTTGACAAGAGGATTTCAGAACCAACTCTAACTACCATATTAAGTGAAATGCAATTTAGGTCTATTAAATTCACCTGAGAAATACACACTGCTAATGTACTTTGCAAAGAAAGTAATGTTATTGCCTATTCAAAAGGACTATAAAAATCTAGAAAAGTAAATTTTTTACTCAGTCAACTATTTTGAAATAATTCCTCCCCAAAATTTAACTTGTGGCTTAAAAAGAATGTAGTAAATTGGCCATATATTTAGGTTAAATGCCAGTAAAAGGTATAGTCTTTCAACATACCTTGTAAAAAAAAGAATCCCCCCAAAGGAACATAGTCTCAAGAAACTAGAAACACAGAGGGATAAAGGAATTGTTATTACAGAAACTATCAAAGAAAGAAACTGCTTGACATGTAAAAAAAAAGTCAACATGGTAGGCATACTTGCCTAATCAGATCATTTTCTTTTTAAATCACAAAACCTGAAGAGCTGGAAGCATGCCTCATGAGGCTAGCAGAAGTTACATTAATTTGGAGTAATGTTTTTGAATGAGGGAATACTTAAAAGGAGGAACTTTTATTTCTTAAACCAATCTTTTGCTAGCCTAAGCAACTCACAAATCTTTTCAAAGATTGAACCTCAAGAAGACTCAGAGTACCAGGGACCCCAGCAGCACAGAAAAACACTCACCCATCAGGGTTATAAGCTTGTTCTTCAGTTGTGTGTCTAGCCGAGCAATCATCATCTCCACTGCATTCCTAATTTCCCGGACACGCTCATCTTTTGCATTTCTTACAGCTTCTACATTTCTTTCCTAGAAAATAAACAAGTAAAAAAAAATTTAATTGAAGAATTTTTAAAACAGAAGCAAACAGACATTAAAGTAATCATTGCAGTTATTCTTAAGGTCCACTGATTTCCTTTTTAAAAATTATAAGCCAATACCTTTTATTGTTCACGTATCACAGGAAACTAATGGATTTAAAGACATTGTATACAATGAACTGAATAAGAAAAAAGCTTTTAAAAATAAAATAATTGATAAATTAATAAACAATGAATAAAAGATAGGTATATAATTATAAAAATTGGTTTAGGTATCATATACAGAACACAGACTCAAAGCCCCAATCGTATCTCTGATAATAAACCACCATCTGAGCCTTGACCAGTGTGGCTTAGTTGGTTGGGCGTTGTATGTATTACAAGTCAGGGCACGTGCGCAGGCTGTGCGTTCCAACCCCCGCTGAGGTGCATACAAGAGGCCATCGACTGACATTTCTCTCTCACCTCAATGTTTCTCTCCCTCTTTCTCCCTCCCTCCCTTTCTAAAAATAAATAAATAAAATCTTTTTTGTAAAAAAAGAAAGAAACCACTGTTTGAAAATAGAAATATACCGAAGCCAGTTCACATCATGCAAAACCCTAAAACACATTTCTAAAAATTTAAAACCGTGTGTGCTCACTCTAGTTTACAAAGTTTTTCATTTTATTCAGAAGAAAAATAGATTTTAAAAGATTGCAGAGCATATATAAAGTTTATAACAGCATACCTCAGAAAATAAAAAGCAGCATTTCCTATACTTATAAACACCAGCAGTGAGAATGTCACCCTAGAACACCCTCCCTAATGACCAAAATACAACATTACAGAGAAAATACTAAAATAAAAGGTAGTTAAATAAAGGCCAAACAGATACCAACCACCTGTTGATATACCACATGATTTTGTAGATAGTATATATACAACTCAGAAACACTACATTCTGTATGAGGGAAGCTATAAACAATGATCTGAATTTTTATTCCTGAAGGGGGTAAAATAAAGATGACATCTTAAGTTAGGAATGGTCCCCAAACCTCATTCTGACAACTTTAAACAAAATACATTCCAAAAGTATATTTAGTATTTAAATGTTTGAAGCTTATTGTATATAAATGGTAAACAGCTCACCAAAACTGTTTGACCCATATGGCATCTAAATTTTATATTACTCTTTCAATTCTGCTGATTTCTAATCCTGGACCTGAGAAACAATTCATTCCTTGGTAACAAAAACTCCCAAAAGCTGGGGGTCCAGACAATGAACGACTTAATGACTTTCTAAAAGTCAATATTGATTCTATAAAAAACATGCTTATTTAACTAACTGATTCTCTATTTCTGTGTCAGAGGCAATTCCTTGGTTCCAACTGTAGAAGAGGCCAGAGATTTGGATCCCAACTCCTCAGCTAGTTTGAAGTTGGTGAGACTTGACTATAAATATCCTATCAAATTTTCAAATCTTGACTGCAACATCTGATTTACATTATGAAAAAATAAATCACATAGTACAGACTATAAAAGGGATAATGATCTTTAGTAGTAGTCTTACCACTTCTTGAACTAAGCTAATTAGTTCCATGAGACGCCGCCGAAGTTTGGCTACCTCTTCATTCACTTTAGTAACATGTTGCTCGTAAATTTCCGCCAAAGGTTTAAAGGTGTGTCCACCGTGCTATTGAAATTAATAAGAGCAGCTTTAAAACATTTTCATATATCTCACCTGCATTTACATTCCTTTATTAACACTCTATCAACACTAATATACTGGTAAATATTTTCAACTGAATTTTATCTTTTTGGCTGCCTTTACTTTGTTAAACAAGCCAGAAGTTGCTTAAATCACTGTACCCAGTCTCTAGCACAACTGAATAAATCAGAAAGATACTTGAGAGAAAGACCCCATGACACACTATTAGCAAAAGCAATGAAGCTATTCCTTCTACCAGAGTTACTACAGAAACAGAAGGCGCATACAAATTAGTCTTACAAAGCCAACTATATAAAAAAAAATTTTTTTTGGAGTTGACAACCTAAAATCAACTTCCTATACAATTTTAGTATTGTAATTTATAGCTCTCTGGATTGGTAAACAGAACTTAAATTTCTATTATAAGAAATTTCCTATAACATACTTTGTTTTGTTCACTAAAACACCCAGCATGGTTTCTAAGAAAAAAAAGATGTGGATTTTTGCACACCCACTTAAAATATGGAAATATTTTAAATGTTTCCATTGCTTCTAACAAAACCGTTTATTTAAAGTACTAAATTGTGGGAACTGAATTTTTTCTAGTCAGCATGGAAGTATTCAAATTCCAGCAGAAAGCTCTCTTACTGGAGCTCTACTCAACCAACTTGCGTGCCATTCTCTCTAAAACATGCTGACGACCGAAGAATGATTAATTCTCATCGCTAGCAGGCACTTCTAGATGCCTAACCACTTCTGTTCCCACTATGACTAATTTTCCCCTCCAAGAATCTATTGTTTATTCTCAAACCTATTTATGTCTATTATACTTATTACAGTATGTATATATACAATATTAATTAAATAATACAACACAAATATAAAATAAAAAGTTATTTTTAGAAAAACTTGAATGTTTTAGACTTGATAAAGGTAGGTAACCTTAAAAAACTGTATTTAGCCCTGGCTGGTGTGGCTCATTGGATTGAGTGCTGACCTGCGAACCAATGGGTTGCTGGTTTGATCCCTAGTCTAGGACACATGCATGGGTTGGAGACCAGGTCCCCAGTAAGGGAGCGCATGAGAAGCAACCACATATATTTGATATTTTTCTCCCTCTTTCTCCATCCCTTCCCCTCTCTAAAAAATAAATAAAAGCTTTAAAAAAGAAAAAGTTAAAAAAAAACCTAGATTTAAATTAGACTGGAAAAAATTAAAAAACAAGTCATAAGATCTAGATGTTTGCATTCATATTTTCATTTTTTTTTCAAAGCTGTTGTTCCACTTTAAATAAACCAAAATTGGAAATTGTGGCCAGGACATGAAATCAACTGACCTTTAATAAACAAACAAAAAAAAAACCTTGATCCTACAACAAAAGATTTGCAGATGGATATATATTTTATAGGTGTACAATGAAAAGACAATATTTATTCAAGGAGTATACATCCCATATCAAAACCTCCCACAACAGATGTTTTTCTTGAACAACAGAAGGAATGATACTATCTGTTATAAAGCAGAATCATTTAATTTTCATTCTATAAACAGTAAAATTTTTTTTCCATCTAAATCAAACAACTACTTCACAGTGCTTTCTAGGCTCTAAAACAATATGCTGAATTTGTTCTGCTCACCATTCCTCCCCAAAGAGCACACTGATGGCAGATACACTTCTTACAAGTCCAGCAAAATACACTAAGTTTTTCATGGTGATTTTCACATCTACATGTTATGAAAAAAAAATACAGTTATAAATTAAATTAATTAATATTAGAACATAATTACCTCAACAAATTCCTAAGTTTGGGAAAGCTGGTCAATTTTAAACAATTTTATCTCAGTATTCCATGGCTTCTGTAAACTAAACTAGAGAATTACATTGGAACACAATTTTCTTCAAGCACTATTTTCATTAATCTATGAAAACTTAGAATCACTTGAAAAATGCATAACAGTTTCTGAATAAAGTACAAATATGGCATCATTTCCTAGCATCACTACAGACCAGCGATTTTCAATCTTTTTCATCTCATGGCATACATACACTAATTACTAAAATTCTGTGGCACACCAAATAATATATTTTTTGCTGATCTGATGAAAAATAGTTCCAATTTTTACTCATTCACACTGAATAGCTTATTACTGTGTTGTCTGTTGTCATTTTATTTGACAACCCAAGAGCAAGAAGTCAGTGCCCCTGACTGAACAGTCAGGTACATACTTTACAATTTTTTGCAGCATACCAGTGTGCACCTACTGCTATAGACGATCAATTCTAGCCTGCTCCTACATTTCTGGGCAAATCAGATAATGTGAGATTATATGCACACACAAATACTTTTTCTAAACGTGATTAACTGTACAAACTAATTATAGATCCTCATGAAAAATGAACTCAATTTTTAAGTTTTCCCGAGCTCGTTTCGGCAGCATATATACTAAAACTGGAATGACAGAGATTGGCATGGCCCCTGCGCAAGGATGACACGCAAACTTGTGAAGTGTTCCGTATTTTAAAAAATAAAATAAAAAGTTTTCCCTTAAGTTGGGTATCTACTTGCAAAAGAATAAAGATGGACCTGGTAGTAAACCAAACTGCATACCACACACGCACCCCTGCCCAATTTCTAGGTTGAAAGCCCTAACATAAAAGTTCTAAGTAAGAAACAGGGCCTCTTTTTTCAAATCAGTTTTATTTTTTTAATGTGGCTACTAGACAACTTAAAATTATGTCAGTGGCATACATCACATTTTTATTGGACAGTGCTGCCCTAAAGTGACACATATAAAGTACCTAAATTAGCATCACAAGCTTTTAACTTTGGTGAGACTGACTCCTTTAATTCTATCTGCTTAAGTTATTAAAATATTTTTTAAAACATTTTTTTTATTGTTGTTAGAATACAGTTGTCTTCACTTTCCCACCACCACTTTCCCCCATCCCACCCTCTTCCCTCCCCCGTTTTGGCTTTGTCCATGAGTCCTTTATACATGTTCCCTGAAACAGGGCCTTTAAGGATCTTAAATGAGGCCATAAGTGTGAAGGCCTATCCCAGCAGGACTGACGTCCTGCCAAGAAAAGACAGATGCCAGAAGTGTATATGCGTAGTGAAAAGGCCACATGAGGACACAGAGAAAAAGCCTTATCCAAGCCAAGGAGAGAGGTCTCACCAGTAACCAAACATGACAATACCTTGACCTTGGACTTCCTTTCAGTTTCCAAAACTGTGAGCAAGTAAACATATTGTTTACGTCACCCAGTGCTATTCTGTTATGGCTGCCCTGGTAGAGATTGTGTGACAATGTGCACATACTTAACATTACTGAACTGTACACTAAAAAATGGTTAAGATAGTGAATTTTACGTTATGTGTATGTATTTTACCACAATAAAAAAATTCTTTTTTCGCCCTGGCTGGCATAGCTCAGTGGATTGAGCACGGGCTGCGAACCAAAGCATCGCAGGTTCGATTCCCAGTCAGGGCACATGCCTGGGTTGCAGGCCACAGCCCCCAGCAACTGCACATTAATGCTTCTCTCTCTCTCTCCCTCTCTTTCTCTTTCTCCCTTCCTTCCCTCTCTAAAAATAAATAAATAAAATATTTTTTTAAAAAATTCTTTTTTCTCTTGCTTTTAAAGAGACAGTGTTGCATTTGTTCTGCTCATCACTGAAGTACACTGAGCTTAAAGAAAAATACCCAAATAGGCCTACATTTTATATTCTCCTTTATAAGTAAGCTCAGTATCAAAGAGGAAATTAATAAAGGTATGAAGAAACAGCATATAAGTTACTGTCTGGAAGCTCATTTAGTATGATTTCCATACCATCAAATTTAGAATACAGCTTTTAAAATACAGGAAATTTATCAGAACAATTTTTAATCAATGACCTACAGGCGCCTTCAGCAAACCCAAGGTAGCCAGAAGGAATCAAGAGGCAAAGAAAAGAGATTAGCAACTGTGGCAGTTCTACGAGGCTCTGACGAAAGCAGCATCACCCTGGCCAGTGTGGCTCAGCTGACTGGAGTGCTGACCCCATAAACTGAAAGGCTGCCAGTTCCATCACTGGTCAGGGTACATGCCTAGGTGGTGAGTACAGCCCCCAGTCAGGGCACATATGAGAAGGCAACTGAGCGATGTTCCTCTCTCTCTAAAAGCAGTAAAAAAATGTCCTTCGATGAATATTTTTTTAAAAAGTTGGAAGGGTCTTTCCAGATAGTAATACCTGCACCATGTCAGAAAAGAAATGTGTTCACCTACAAAACTGAAAAAACAAAAGACCTGGCTGGTGTGGCTCAGTGGACCAAACACTGGCCTGTGAACTGAAAGGTTGCCTGTTCGATTCCTAGTCAGGGCACATGTCTGGGTTGTGGGCCAGGTCCCCAGTTGGGGCGTGTAAGAGGCAACCACTTGATAATATCTTTTGCACACTGATGTTTCTCTCCCTCTCTTTCTCCCTCCCATGCCCTCTCTCTATAAGTAAATAAAAATAAAACCTTTAAAAATAAATCCTTCAATTGTTTCATTAAAACAACATAAAACTCAAAACCTACTAAATACTTAAACAGAGAAATCGAGCATACTTGTCCTTCTCATTTTCCTCATGTTTAGTGAGACTACAGAGTTGCAGAGTATCAAGCTGCTGTGTGACTTCTTCTGCCCAGCGACAGTTTACTAGTTCTCGTAGCTGGAGTGGAGCACTGGAGAGGAGACACATACATACATTTTAACTAAAGAATTTGAGATTATTTTCCAAAATAAACACATTCTAAAGGCAAATATGTGAGGTTATGGCTGTTAATTAACTCGATGGAAGGAAATCCTTTCACAATGTATACATTTATCAAATCATAACTTTAAATATCTTACAATTTTTTCAATTACAGTATATCCCAATAAAGCTAGAAAAAAGAAATTACCAGTGAAGAAAGCACATTCCTCAAAACAGAGCTCAATCCCATGAATGGGATTACCATTCATGCTATATTACCATTATAACAAAAACACAATAAAAAGTATATATTGTAACATTTTTGTCAGTGTTATAATTAAAAACAAAAAAACAAAAAAAACCCCACCCTAAACAAAAAATATTGACAATGCAGATTACAGATTGAATTCTTAATTCTTTATTCTAAAGCTATACTGTCCAAAATGATAACCACTAGCCATGTGTGACTATTTAAAATTCATATTAGCCCTAGCCAATGTGGCTCAGTTGGCTGGAGCATCGTCTTATCAACTGAAAGGTGGCAAGTTCAATTCCCAGTCAGCGCACAAACCTAGGTGGCAGGTTTAATCCCTGGCCAGGGCACATATGAGAAGGCAACCAACCAACTGATGTCTTTCACATCAACATTTCTTTCTCTCCCCCTCTCTCCCTTCCTCTTTTCTCTAAAAGCAATGAAAAATGCCGTCAGGTGAGGATAACTAATTGAAATATAATAAAATTCAAATTACTTAAAATAAAATAAAAATAAAATTTCATTACAGTTACACAATATATTTGAAGTACTCAATTGCCACATATAGCTAACAAAGTCAATAGCAATGTTATAAAACATTTCCATCATTACAGAGTTCCATTTGATAATGCAGTTCTTAAAAGAATGTGAAAAACATGAAGAAAAACTGGCAGATGTGGAGATAATTTAAGATAAACAAAAAGTAAATGTCTAAAAATATTTCTAAAGATGCTCCATTTTAATCATTTTTTAAAAAACATTAAAAATGAGATACAATTTTCCCCTTAGCAAAATGAAAATAAATAACAGAATGCCCTGACTGGTGTGGCTCAATTGGTCGGGCATCATCCCACAAAGCGAAAGGTTGCCACCCAGTTTGATGCTACTCAGCTGGGTTGCAGGTTCAGTCCCTGGTCTGGGCACATGAGAGGAAAATGACTGACGTTTCTCTCTCACACTGATATTTCTTACTTTCTCTTCCTCCCTCCCTTTCCCACTCTCTAAAAATGAATAATTTTGAAAAAATGATACTGGTAATAGACAGCATTCATACGTGTGTGAGGAAAAGGAAGTTCCATATCTTTTATTAGAAAGGTAAAATGGTAAAAAAACTATACTTTGGTGTGGTCTGGCATCATTATTTAAAATAACCGAAAGTGGAAACAATCTAAACGTCTCTCAATATAAACATAAATCAATGTATGATCATATAATAGATTACTTAAGCATTTTTAAAAACATTTTATTTATTTACTTTTAGAGGGAGGGTAAGGGAGGGAGAAAGAGGGAAAGAAGCATCCGTGTGTGGTTGCCTCTTGCACACCCCCAACTGGGGACCTGGCCCACAACCCAGGCAGGTGCCATGACTGGGAATAGAACCGATGACCCTTTGGTTCGCAGGCAAGCACTCAATCTACTGAGTCACACCTGCCAGGGCTATTTAAACATTTTTTTGAATGACACGTGTACATCAACAAAGGTACTGTTTTTCATTTAAAAAGCAAGAAAGTATTGTATCATTTGTGTTGTAAGAAAAAAATATGTGTATGTATCAGTATACACATAGAAAATGATTTAGAAGAATAGACACCAAACCCAATAATTTCATCTGAAAGTATTACTTCATGAAAAGCCAAATCATGAAGACTAGGAGGGGAGAAACCGTCAGAAGACTTTTTTTTAAACCAGAAACCTTTAAAAAAAAATTTCATTATAAAAAGTAAGTTAGAAGAATAAAAGAGCCCTGGCTGGTGTGGCTCAGTGGACTGAGCATCAGCCTGCAAGTCAAAAAGCCACCAGTTCAATTCCTGGCAAGGGCACAACCTGGGTTGCAGAAAAGGTCCCCAGCTGAGGGCGCAGCCACATGGATGTTTCTCTCCCTGTCTTCCCCTCTCTTTAAAAAATAAATAAAATCTTAAAAAAAAGGCTAAGATAAGAAGTTACACATGATTTTCTAAAAGAAGGTAAACAATGTAATGCATTCTATATAATTCTAAGTCAGATGAATTAGTTTGCATTGTTGTATCTAGAAAGATTACTTTTCTTTTCAGCTGTATTTACAAAGAGGAGAAATGCAGCAGACTTCAGAAAGAATTTTATTAATGCTCTGGCACACTCCAACTCCACCACCTTATTATTTTCCAAATTCACAAATAATCACAGCAAAATAATTACCGGCAATGAGGACACTGAGCTCTCTGCTCTGTCAGCCAGCGCTGAGGAGGCAAAAAAAAAAATTAGATTTTGATTATAGAAACACCATTACTTTCACTTGTACATATTGAATACTTACACACCAAATTTAATGAGTTTCACTCTCTAGTGCCTGCATTAATTATATAGTTATATTGTAGAAACAGTTAAACAACCCTCTTCTTCTCATTATCATTGTGACCAGGACAAACTTCCCAGGGATAGAACCCATTACAAAACAGCTAAGAAGCTATTTTCTCATAAGAAAGGAAGCTATCGTAGGAGACTACTTGCATCTCACAGGGAAGATGTGCATAACCTTCACAAAAATAACGATACTGTCCTGTTATCTCCAAACATAATCCACAGGGATGATGTACTTCTAACCAAATCCCAAGGAAGTTTAAGGTACTACTAAATTCCTTTTTAGAAAAGCAATCTAATTTTGAAGTTTAAACATTACACACATATAAATTAAACCTAATATATGAATAAACAATATAGTAAAACCATCTTATGAGTTCTACAGTTCAGTAACTTAAACATCTATATAACTTTGTTTCCTCATAACTGTAAAAAGGTTTTACAAAACCTTTTAATTATAAAACATCTCCACTAAATCTCAAATTCTATTAATTTAATTGATTTAATTATTACTGGATAGGGAGCAGTAGCACACCACATACAACGGAGATGCTAAGTCTCCCCAGAGAAGCTGTCATTTAGAACAGAAGGGCAGATAAAAGAGCTTCCCAGACAAGAAAAAACTAAAGGAGTTCATCATCACACTAAATCATTATTATATGAAATGTTAAAGGGACTTAAGGAAAAGAAAATCAAAACTATGAATAAAATGGCAAAAAATACAAATCTATCAACAACAGAATCTAAAAAACAAAGCAAAGAATAACAGAGACAGAATCAAGGACACAAAGAGTGTTTTGATGGTTGCCAGACAGGAGGTGTGGGAGAATGGGTGAAGAGGTGAGGGGATTAAGAAGTATAAATAGGTAGCCACAGAAAAGCCATTGGGATGTAAAGTACAGTACAGGAAATGGAGTAGCCAAAGAACTTACATGCGTGACTCATGGACATGAACAAAGGTGGGAGGCTGCCTGAGGGGAGGGGGGGAGCTCGGTGGAAAGGGACAAAGGGAGAAAAATGGGAACAGCTGTAACAACAGCACAGCCAATAAAACATTTTCTTAATGTTTTTATTTTTTATTTTAATCATTGTTCAAGTACAGTTTTCTGTCCTTTACTCCCATCCCAGCCCACCTACTCATCCTTTCCTTCCTCCCTCCCATAATAAAATATTTTTTAAAGATTTATTTATTTTATTACTTATTTACTTACTTATTTATTTATAGACAGAAGGAAAGGGAGGGAGGAAGAGAGGGAGAGAAACATCAATGTGTGGTTGCCTCTTGCATGACCCCTACTGGGGACCTGGCCCGCAACCCAAGCATGTGCCCTGAGTGGGAATAGAACCAGTGACCTTTTGGTTCGTAGGCCAGCATGCAATCCACTGAGCCACACCAGCCAAGGCTAAATAAACAAAATCTTTAAAAAATAAAAAAATAAAATAAACATGGCAATTTTAATACTCTGGGAAAAACAATGTTTCTCCCAAACCAAAATCAAAGGTGTGAACAGTATTAATGCACAATATTAAAAAAAGTCTTTACAGCATTTCCTCCACATTCAACTAAATAATTTCTCTCCATTAAATGCAAGGAAGAATCACAAGCTTCAGACAGTATTCAGACTTCAGTCTGATTCTTAGCTCTGGCACTTACTAACCACAAGTGACTGAACTCAAGGTTCCTTGATTATACACCACAACCAACTGGAATTTATTACTGAAATTCATGGACAGTTCAACATACAAAAATCATTCAGTGTAATACACCACATAATAAAATGAAGGAAAAAAGACATCTGATCACCTGAACTGATACAAAAACGGCCTCCAACTAAATTTAGTATCCTTTCATGATAAAAACACTCAAGAAATAGATGGGAACTTTCTCAATTTAATAAGCCCTTTATTTAAAAATCCCACAGCAAACATCATCTTCAATGGTTAAAGACTGAAAACTCTCCTGCTTTCAACACTTCTAATCAATATAATGCTGAAAGAGAAAGATACCTGCTTTCAACACTTCTAATCAATATAATGCTGAAAATTTCAGCCAGAGCAATTAAGCAAGAAAAATAAAAGAATCTCAAGGGACCCCAAATAGCCAAACTATGTTGAATTTCCTGATTCAATTTACTGCAAAGCTACAGTAATCGAAACAGTTTGATACTCACATAATGACAGAAACAGAGACCAATAGAGAGAGCACAGAAGTAAATACAAAGGGACAAATATTGTACATTTGCACTTATATGACGTACTTAGATTAGACCAATTCATAGAGACAGAAAAAACAGTGGTTACCAGGGGCGGGGAGAGAAGGTACTGGATAGAATAAAAGTAGGCATCCTTGTCTTCTTCCTGAACTTAAGGGGAAAGTTGAGGTACTACTACATACCTATGAGAATGGCTAAAATTCAAGACTGAAAACATCAAATGTTGCCATTAATGTGGAAGAACCAGAACTCTCATAAACTGCTGGTAAGAATGTAAAATGATACAACTATTTTAGAAGATGGCCTGACAATTTGTTAAAAAAGTCAAACATACATCTACCATATGATCTAGACATTCTATTCCTCATTATTAACCCAAGAGAAATGAAAACTTAAGTCCATTCAAAGAGCGGTATATATATGTTCATAGCAGTTTTCTATGCAAATGCCAAAAACCTAGAAGCAACCCATGTGTTCATCACCAAGTGAATGTGTAGAGTATCGTCACTACAGTTTACGATACTGTACCGCAGACTTGTAAATTGCTAAGAGAACAGATCTTAAAAGTCCTCATCACAAAATTTTGTGACAATGTATGGTGACAGATGTTACGCAGACCTAGCGTAATCGTCATTTTGCAACATATACAGATCTCAAATCTAGAAATGTGTTGTACACCTGAAACTAATGTAATGTTTTTTAAAATATTTTATTTATTTATTTTTAGAGAGGGAAGGGAGGGAGAAAGAGAGAGAAACATTAATGTGTGGTTGCTGGGGGCCATGGCCTGCAACCCAGGCATGTGCCCTAACTGGGAATCAAACCTTCAACGCTTTGGTTCGCAGCCCGCGCTCAATCCACTGAGCTACGCCAGCCAGGGCTAATGTAATGTTTTATGTGTCCATTATCCCCCACTTAAAACAAGAAATAAAAACAGCTGAATGAATAAACAAATAATGGCATATACATACAATACAATGCTACTACTGGCCAATAAAAAGGAATACTATTGACATACATGATGTAAATATGAAATAATTCTGAGAAAAGCAAAAACAAAAAAACAGATACATGAGAGTACATATCGTAAGATTCCATTTGTATAAAATTCCAGAAAATCCAAACTTATCAATAGCGACAGAAAGCAGATCAGTGGCTGCCTGGGAACAAGACAAGCAGAAGGAGGCATTACCAAAAGGCACAAAGAAACTTTGGAGGAGTGCAGGTATTTTCACTATCTCAACTGTGGTGATGGTTTCTCAGGTATATACATTTGTCAAAACTTATCAAACCACACACTTTAAATATGTGCAGTTTATTTAAGTCAATTATACCTAATTTTAAAAAGGCTGCAAAATTAGAAACTAAAGAACGTCAATACTTATAGGCAAACATAAAAGTGCTACTTATGCTGAAAAAATCAAGGAAAGCAAACTGAGAATTACGGGGACAAAAAAGGGGGTTTAAATCCAAAAAGAAGGGGAACAAGTAATAAAAGAGAATCAACTAAGTGTAGTTAGATAATTAAAGGAGACCGAGCATGAAAACGT
>PVIA01014701.1:0-25863 GCA_004024845.1 Tonatia bakeri | reverse complement strand
GTGGTAATGGGAGGGAGGTAGGGAGGGGGGGTGGGAGGGATTGATTGGGAGGGAGCGTAGGAGGGGGGTGGGAGGGCTTGATTGGGAGTAAGGGGGAGAAAACTGTACTTGAACAATGCTTAAAATAAAATTAAAAAAAAAAAGAAGTTGTTAAGCACTGACTATGTGCTAGGTGCTGTTCCAAGCCCTAGGATCCCATGGTGAGCAGTTCAGACTTGGTCTGTACACTCAGGGAACTTACATTTTAGTGGGGGAGACAAATATCCAATACACACTTAAAAATTGCACATTTACATTTGTGATTAGAGCTATAAAGGCAAAGAATAGAGAACACTGAGAGCATATCACAGGGGACCTAAGAGATTTGCTGATCACAGAAGCCTCTAGAGGGCATGATATTTATCTTGCTCTCCCTAACTGCCACTGGGTTCAACCATCCTGGGTATTCCACCAACAGAAGCAGATGCCTGCCAATGGAAAATAGCATCTGTGCCCTTCCCAGGTCTGGCAGTGTGTCTGCTCATTCTCAGTGTGGGAAGCACAGGCAGGGCCCAGATTCCACCATCCCCCCTGACACAATAACCATCCAGCTTCTGACACTGGGGAGGCCCAGGAATGAACCAGGAATCCTGCTCCAAGTCTTTCTATTGTCCAATCAAGACCAGATACTCTTCCTATGGAATATTCTGTCTTAATTTAGTCACTCTAAGGTCACAACTATTCATTGGTGACCCACCTGCTTCCTTAGAGACTGTCCTAAATCTGATCTTCAGCCAGAAGTATGAAGTATTTGTGCTAGGTACTGTACAGTTAATTTAGTAGATTTATTCAGTTGTCTCATTTAATTCACAAGTTATATGAAGTTGGTATTATCATTATTATACCTATATTATAGATAAAGAAACTGAGGCTCCAAATGGTAAAGCCACTTTCCCAGGTTCTTTGCCACATAAAGGTCACTCATCTTTATAGGACTCTAACTTAGCTTTGCCTGACTCTAGACTCTATAGCCTTAAAACAACATAATACGGTCTTTTTAATAATATGACCAATAATTATTATAATAATAGCTATATTTATGTAACACTTTCTATGTGGCAGGTACTACTTTATATACTTTACATATTTAAATCATTTACTCCCGAATGGACTTCCAGCCAAGATGGAGGCATAGGTAGACACATTGTGCCTCCTCGCCCAACCAAAATAAGGACAACAATTTAGAAATAAAATAACAACCAGAACTGACAGAAAATTGAGCTGTATGGAAGTCCAAAAACCAAGGAATTAAAGTAGACACATTCATCCAGACAGACAGATGTGTAATACCAGTATGTCTGTGTCTACTGATGGTGCTGTAAGTACCTCACAGATTCCAGCGTCGGAACAAGAGACCCTGGTTAGACCAAAGCCGTTGCTTTTGAAGTTGTTAAAACCTGTTGGTGCACAAAAAGACATTTACACTATGAAAGAGGTTATATTTTATCTTGGCCAGTATATTATGAATAAAAGATTATACGATGAGAAGCAACAGCATATTGTGTATTGTTCAAATGATCTTCTAGGGGATTTGTTTGGAGTGCCAAGTTTCTCTGTGAAAGAACACAGGAAAATATATACAATGATCTACAGAAACTTGGTAGTAGTCAATAAGCAGGAACTATCAGATTCAGGCACCTCTGAGAGTGAAAACAGGTGTCACCTCGAAGGCGGGAGTGGCCAAAAGGACTCTGCTCAAGAGCTGCAGGAAGAGAAACCTTCATCCTCAGAATTGGTTTCTACACCATCTACCTCATCTAGAAGGACAACAGTCAGTGAGACAGAAGAAAACTCAGACGAATTACCTGGTGAATGTCAAAGGAAGCGCCACAGATTGGATAGTATTTCCTTTTCCTTTGATGAAAGCCTTGCTCTGTGTGTGATAAGAGAGTTAAGTTGTGAAAGAAGCAGTAGCAGTGAATCAGCAGGGACTCCATCAAATCCGGATCTGGATGCTGGTGTCAGTGAACAATCAGGTGATTGGTTGGATCAAGAGTCAGTTTCAGATCGATTCAGTGTAGAGTTTGAAGTTGAGTCTTTAAACTTAGAAGATTATAACCTTAGTGAAGACGGACAAGATCTCTCAGATGAAGATGATGAGGTATATCAAGTTACTGTGTTTCAAGCGGAAGAGAGTGATACAGATTCTTTTGAAGATCCTGAAATTTCCTTAGCTGACTACTGGAAGTGTACTTCATGCAATGAAACAAATCCTCCCCTTCCATCACATTGCAACTGATGCTGGGCCCTTCGTGAGAACTGGCTTCCTGAAGACAAAGGGAAGGAACAAGGAAACATGCCTGAGAAAACTGAACTAGAAAACTCAGCACAAGCAGAAGAGGGCTTTGATGTCCCTGATTGTAAAAAAAAAAAAAAAACACAGTGAATGATTCCCAAGAATCATGTGTTGAGGAAAATGATGAAAAGATTACACAAGCTTCCCACTCCCAAGAAAGTGTGGACTTTTCTCAGCCATCAACTTCTAGTAGCATCGTTTATAGCAGCCAAGAAGATACCAAAGAATTTGAGAAAGAAGACACACAAGACAAAGAAATTGTAGAAAATAATTTGCCCAGTAATGCCGTCGAACCTTGTGTGATTTGCCAAGGCCGACCTAAAAATGGTTGCATTGTCCATGGCAAAACAGGACATCTTATGGCATGTTTTACATGTGCAAAGAAGCTGAAAAAAAGAAATAAGCCATGCCCAGTATGTAGACAACCAATTCAAATGATTGTGCTAACTTATTTCTCCTAGTTGCCCTCATTTTAGAATTAAAATTATAGCCCTGGCTGATGTGGCTCAGTGGATTGAGCACCAGCCTGTGAACCAAAGGGTCACTGGTTCAATTCCCAGTCAGGGCACAGGTGAAGGGGGTGTGTGAGAAGCAACCACACATTGATGTTTCTCTCCTCTTTCTCCTTCCTTTCCCATCTCTAAAAATAAATAAAATATTTTAAAAAATCATTTACTCCTTATAATAAGCCTATGAGGTAGATGTTATTCTCAGTTTGCAGGTGAGAAATTGAGGCACAGGGATGTTAAGGCCAATTAAATGATTCGTGAAGTAGAGTTACCATGAAAGTCATAGAACGGTGGGGCTGGAAATGACCTTATGATTAAAGGCAGTTAAGGACCTAGGAAGCTGCAGTATTATGTTTGCTTTTGTCCTTGCACCTATGGCACCATCCTGCAGCACATCATGGTTTCCATACCTTCTGATAACTTAGCCTCCTTAGGAAAGTGGGAAGCCCTTCCAGTAGCTGGCTGCTGTGGGAGCACAGAGGAAGAGGAGTCAGGAGCAAGGGTCAGTGAGCAGCCTATAGGCCAGCAAGGTGACTTGTCATTGTTTTTCTCCCTCCTCTGGCTCCCTGGGCTCCACTCTCCACAGATCTGTGTGGAGGACAGAGCAGAGCATGAAAAGAAAGGAGTCCATAGTGTGAGGCAGAGCAAGCCCAATGGGCTGACTTGATGCTCGTCTTGGTGGTCCCCATGGGCGGTAAAACAGGGTTAGCAGCAAGTTTGGGAGGGTACCCACTCCCTCTTAGTTGCTCAGAATCATCTAGGTAAGGCCTTGTGCTGAGCCAATTTTGTGGCGAGAAGCCCTGTCAAGGGTGGTTGCTTGTTTCCCCTCTAATTGGTCTTAATGTCCATGATTTGCAAGTCCCAGACTCAATGAGTCATTCCCCCATCATGAGCCAGCCTCTACAAGCTGTGGGGTGATCCAGCAGGATCCTATGGGGTGCAAGGCAACCCAATCTTCCACCCAGGCCCACCTAGATCCCAGGACCCTAAGCTCACAAGAGCACAATCCTTTCTCCAGTTACGGAAAAGATGACTCAGATGGCCTGGGAGTTTACAAAGTGGAGTTTATTCACATATGCAGACCCAGAGAAGATAAATTCCAAATTCTGGGCACCAAGTTTAAACTGGGGCTGGTTTATATACTCTTGTTACAAAAGCGAAAGGAGGAGGGGGAAGGGGTGCAGCTGCTGAAAGCAGGCAGCCGTTTCACAGGAGCAGAAAGCAGTTAGTGTACAACCTTGAGATAACTGCTTATCTGGGACTGGCTGCTGTCTGAGAATGTGAGAATAGCTTCTGCACAGTATGTCCTGTTACAGTCCCCCCTTTTCATGCTATAAGGTTTCTATCCCTTTAGCATCACTATATACTTGGCTATATGGCTGAGGTGCTGGGGAAGGTTGTAACTGCTGATACTGGTGTTGGTATCTCTGGAGAGCTAACACTGTGTCAGCTGCCCTACGAGTCACTGTGGCCTCCAGGTGTTGGACCAAGGTCCAGAGGATGCAGGGTCCTGTATGCCTGACATCTTCAGGTGTGGTATCCTATGGTCCTGGATATCACTCCAGTCTGGTATACCTTCCCTCTCCAAGGGCAGAGGGATTGCTGTGTCAGTGGAGGAGCTGAAAGCTACCCTGGGAGATAGTAAGAGACCACTCTACCGCTGAGTATTACACTCAGGGGTATTACATTTGCAGGCTGGGGCTGAGTCAGGGGCCGAATTAGTCAAACAAAGCATACAATATATTCAACTACAGAGGTAAACTATTCCTAGAGTGACCCACTCCATGGGACTCCATTCTGCTGGGGCCACAGTCACTAGTCCAATTCCCAGTACTCCTGCAAAGATGGCGATTATAGTCAGGAACCCTGCAGAGCAAAGATCCATCCCTCAGTGTCTTCTCCACTGGTTGGCATCCTCCGGAGCCTCAGCATGGGTAGTCTAAGTGCAGGCCTAGTCCTTGGGTCCTCAGGATCTGCTGCTGCTTTGGCCCAGCTGTAGTGGATCCAAGGGGTGATTCCTGTAACTTTAAGGGCAGTCGGAGTGGTTAGTAACACCAAATGTGGCCCGGTCCACACAGGTTGAAGTGGCTCTTTTCTCCAGTCCTTTATCCATACATAACTTCCCGGTTTAAAGGAGTGGACTGGCCACCCTGGGGTAAGGGTCCCTGGCCCAAACTGGCCCCGCTTATCTTTCTTAAAGCTTCCCCTAGCTTCTGGAGCTATTTTGTCTGCCCTAATTCATCTTGAAACCAAAGTCCCCCCTTTTGTATGTTGAGAACTGGGGCAGATTTCCCAAAAAACTAGCTCATATGGAGTATATCCTGAGGGGTTAGGGGCATTTCTAACCCTAAACAAAGCTAGCGGTAGCAAGTCCATCCAGGGCAGTCTGGTTTCCTGGTAAAATTTAGCTAAGGTTTCTTTAAGAGATCAGTTCATCTGCTCTACCTTCCCAGAACTCTGGGGTCGATAGGCAGTGTGTAGTTTCCATGTGATGTTCAGAAGCTTGACTGTTTCTTGGATGATTTGTGAGACAAAGGCCAGGCCGTTGTCACTTCCAACAGTCAGAGGCAATCCGTACCTTGAGATGACCTCTCTCAGGAGGGCTTGGGTGACTTCCCGGCTTTTCTCCGTCTTGGTGGGGAAAGCCTCAACCCGTCCAGAGAAGGTGCACGTGATCACCAGGAGGTATATAAACCCTCGGCTAGGCCTGACTTCAGTAAAGTCTATTTGCAGGTCTTCAAAGGGTTGTCTACCTGGATGCTGTATTCCTGGCCTCATCTCCAGGTGCCTGGCGGTGTTGTCCCGAGCACATGTTATGCATTGTGCTGAGGCAGAAGCACAAAGTGCTACCAGGTTGGGGAAATAGAAATACCTCTTCAGCAGATTTTCTAGGGAGGTCTTATCCATGTGGGTGAGAACATTGCTTTACTAGATTGCTAGCTTGTCCTTGCGGTATATATATATATATTCTCCCATCTGGCAGTCTCCATTATTCTGCAGTCGTTCACTACTCTCCTGCGACTCTCCTGCCCTCAACCATACAGCTGCTCCAATATGTGTAGTAGAGGACTTCAGGTCAGGCCAGAGGCTGGTCCTGGAGGTCCATCCAGCTGGCGTGGACCTCTTCAGTTACTTCGAGACAGTCATGGTCCGGCTCTCCAAGTTCTGCCTGTAAGTAGGTGGCTGGATTGACTCATTTCACAATCTTAACAGGCACCCTTGGGTTTCCTTGGAAGATGCCCTGGTACTGAGTCAGTCTAGGGTTCGACAGCCACTTAAGCCCCTGCCCAGCAAGGAGGCTGTTCACCGAGTGTGGTACATGAAGACTGATTTCTTGGCCTAGAGTTAACTTGTCTGCCTCTTACAAGAGGGTCACGGCAACAGTGGCTGCCCTCAGACAAGGTGGCCAGCTGGTGGCGACATGGTCCAACTGCTTAGACAGGTAAGCCACTGGGTGTTGCCATGGTCCAACAGGCTGGGTCAGGACCCAAGGGCTACCTTGTCTCTCTCATTGACAGATCAAAAGGCCGCCCCGGATCAGGCAGTCCAAGGGCAGGAACATCACTGAGGTGCCCCTTGATATCTTGGAAGTCTTTCTCTTCATTCTCTCCACATTCCAGGGGCATAATGTCTGGATCCTTCAAAGCCTGGTAGAGGGGCCAAGTTCTACAGCAGCAGGGTGCAGGCTGGCTATTTTCTCAGGAGAACGAGCATTTTTCTCAGAAATCAGACGAGGTTCTGGAGGGTGTCGGCAACTCTGCCGTTTTCCATCCGTGCCCCTGATCACACCGTGAGTACTTCCAACAGGCTTGGTTGCCGAGCGCTGTGCTGGGCGATGCGGCTGGAACCCCGAGGGAGCTAGCAGGCCGCTGGGGCAGGTGAACCCGACAGAGCACCATGAAGGGCCATGACAAAGGACTGCGTGGACGGCTGTGGGGGCACTTCAGATACAGTGTGTGCCCTCTGCAACTCGACGTGAAGAGTTGGAGTGTGTTCAGGATGTGTTTCTGGTGTTCTTTCCTTAATTCAGCCAGGCGCTTCAACAGCCTGTGTGTTCCCTCCCAGCACCGTTCCAGGATAGGGCCACCAGGAAGAGGTCATCCACATACTGCAGAATCGTCAGGTCTGGCTCCCCCTCAGCAAGGGGCTTCAGATCTCTTGCTAGGGCTTCCCCAAATAAGGTTGGGGAGTTCTTAAACCCCTGGGACAGTCTAGCCCAGGTCAACTGAGTCTTGACCGCAGTGTGTGGATCTTCCCATTCAAAGGCAAAAATGGGTTGACTGGAAGGTGCCACAGGAATGCAGAAAAAGGCATCCTTCAGATCAAGGCAGGTAAACCACATTGCTGTTGGGAGAAGCTGGCTCAGGAGGGTGTACGGGTTTGGGACGACTGGGTGGAGGGTGACAGCTGCTTCGTTGACAGCCCGCAGACCCTGGACAGGCCAGTACTCACTCCCGTATGGCTGCCATCATGGGTCTGGGCTGGTGTGGCCCCATGTCATGGAGCCAAATCTCTTCGAGCTCCCACGCAGGCGCCACAACTCGGGGGACCTGCCCCTCAGTCACATCCTGGACAGGGGGGAAGTCTCTTTCCATCTCCCTGGCCCAGAGCATGGCCACAGCTATTCAGCATATCTAAGTGACCAGGCAAAGGCTATAGGTATGTTAAATGACCATGCCGTGGATTAGCTGCAAAGCTGTTGCTGTACAAAACAGTCCTGCATGTTCCTGCCCCATGCATCCCTTTCCCCGACCCACACCCATGGGGGAAGGGGTGAAGACATCTTAAAATCTCCTGAATTCCTTGAGTTCTGGACCCCATCCCAAATGCCCATTTGGGGTCCCCCCTCTTGGCTGTACCCTGCAACAATTTCTCATTTCAGATATACACCCACTTTAAATTCATTTAAGGGACAATGGAGGAAGGTCTCATCTTCTTGTAACTACTTCCGGCCGGACATGGACATTGTCCTACCTACCCATGGGTCAGGGGTGCCCTGAAAGGGGGTGGGTGCAGCACGGAGGGAGTCCTTCCTATAAGAAGAAGGACCTTACAGAATCCTGGTCAGTTGGCTGTCACCAGGAAGTCGCAGGCTTGGTGTCCAAAGGCTGGCATTACTGGACCATTGGCATCCTGGTCATATTCTGGAGATGACAGATTTGGAAAGAGTTGGAGGGCACAATTCAATCATAACCACTAAATGACAAAGGCAGGAACTTAAGTAAAGAATGGCTTATCTGGAGGAAGGTGTGCAAGGTGTGCTACACCTGTCCAGAACTCTTGTGGCCCATTATATTTCACTCGGGCTGAGGGGAGTATATTAGGATTTCCCTCCTTTCAGATATTTGGGCCTTTTCTGTCCCAGCCATCAAGACAGAAAAGGGAAAATCAGTTCTAAAGTGAAGCCCACAGATCTCCCAAACTGCTCACCAACCCAACCAGTTAGTTCAGCCAAACCGTTGAGCTTCAGGGGGCAATGATGAAAAATGGGCTCCTTAAGTGAGGCCTATATTGCAACCACCCACTCAGGTAATGAAGTCATAGGCATACGTCCCATGAAAACAGAAGAACACACAGGTTAATTCACACAATAGTCCCCAAACCAGTCTCTGTGCCTGTGAGACTGTCTTTTTGGGAAGACGTTCAGTTGCCAGGTCTTTCCTGCAATGACATTTAGCAATGGCAATTTGACAGGTCCTCCATACCTGTAAATCGTACATCTTTGATGATATTACAGAACCAGTTTCAAACTTTCAAATGAAAAGAAACTTTCAAGACAGTTAGCTGCATCATTCTGATGTCCAATACTGAGCATTGTGATTTTCCTTGAACCACAATTTTTCTCCTTAAGATCACCCTCACTGTTGTTAAAGGGACTACTTTGAGTCCCACTTTTCATTTTGACTGTTTTCATAAACACACCAAGAGCAGCCTGGATCACTTATGATCTTTACATCTGCTTTGCTGGAACTCACACAGGGAACCTTTAGATTGACTTCTCAGTCTGCCCCTCAGGGCACAGAAGCAGAGCCACACATCTGCCATCTGGCTTCGCCTGCACCCGTTCTTTCACTGAAATCCTTGAGGCTTCCACTGTGCCTACAGGTTCCTTTTTGGTCATCTTTCATGATAGCAACCTTCGTTCCTTCCCTGGAAAGACTGCCATGAACTGCACAACCAACCAGAGTACCAGGCTTTTCTCATGGGCTTACGCTAGCTTCACAAGTCAATCCCAGTTCCTCAGAGCTTTCTGGTGGCAACCAGAACCCATACATGCCTCCTTCAGGCATGACATTTCAGTCAAAGTCTTGGTTAACAAAACCACTATTAGCAACTGGTCTTATTGGTTTTGTGAAGAGAAACCTAATGTTTTCACTCACTCCTTCAGAATGCCAAATTCTAGAGGGATCAGGTAGGGAGAAAAATACAAAGCATGAAGGAAAATCCTTTCCCTTCTGATATCCAGTGGGCTTCTCAAAACCTTCACTTCCAGACATTCTGCAACATTCACAGACCCTCTATTCTTTTTTCATACATCTTCTGATATCCACCAAGATTGCATCTCCGTGCCTTATACCTTCTATTACTAACACCACATAATTTCTTCCTAAAACTTTTACTTTTTTCTATTTATTTTTACAGTTTCTCACAGACTTTTTTCATTTATATATCTTATACTTTTTCATTTACTTTCCTACAGAGTGTGAAGTTTTAACCTTCCCTGGAATCCTCAATTTCCCTTTCAGAGCAGATACAGAAGAAGATCCAGAACACAGACCAATTCTGGAGGCGCAGCACAGGCAGGAGCCCCCCCTTGCAGCAGGGCACCCATGTAGAATCCAGGTTAAGCTCCCAGCCATTATGCTGTATGACAAACCAAGGAACTGCAGGTTAGGGCTCACTCATGCTCCGTAGGCATCCACCTATGGAGCAACAAATACACTCATTCACACAAACACACTGAGTTTATTACGTTTCCACCTGCCCGAACCCTGCCTGGGCTGGAATTCCAGCCTGAGGGGTGATCAGTCCCTCCTTCCACTATAAGAGTGGGCCTGGTCTTGGGCTCCTGGTCCCCAGGGCACTTACCAGATTGGCGCCTTCCCATATTTCACCAGTTTGCACCCCGCTAGTCCGGGTCAAAGAGTGGTCCAGGGGCCAAGCCTGCGGAGCCCGGGATGTTCAGGACCCAAAATCACCAGGGTGCGTGTCTCCTTATCACCACCGGGCCCCACCAGCCTCCCACAGCTGCCTTCACCAGAGGCAACAGCCTGCTCACGTGAGTAGTTTCCCACTCAGGGAACCAAAATGTTACAGAAAAGATGACTCAGCGGCCTGGGAGTTTACAAAGTGGAATTTATTCACACATGCGGACCCAGAGAAGATAAATTCCAAATTCTGGGCACCAAGTTTGAACTGGGGCTGGTTTATATACTCTTGTTACAAAAGCGAAAGGAGGAAGGCGGAGGGGTGCAGCTGCTGAAAGCAGGCAGCCGTTTCACAGGAGCAGAAAGCAGTTAGTGTACAACCTTGAGATAACTGCTTATCTGGGACTGGCTGCTGTCTGAGAATGTGAGAATAGCTTCTGCACAGTATGTCCTGTCACACTCCCAGTTAACCTCTGCATTTAATCTTCCCATCCCTCCAAACAGCAGCAGGACGTAGAAAGAGAATGAGCTTAGCACTGGGGCTCAGGCTGGAATTCCGCTCCATCCTTTGGAGAGCCCCCCTCAGGACCTACCAAATAGTGGTGCTCAACAAACAGCACTGCTTGTTACATGTTACTCCGCTGTGTGACTGGTCTAGGTGGACTTGGCCTTATACCACACAAAACTGGGCCTCATCTGCCTCCCCTCTCTACTTCTGCTTCTGTCACAATGACGTCAGCCTGCTTACTGTGAGCACCACATGCAGCCTTCCCACCTCTTCTTCCTCTTCTGCAGAAGTCCTTTAGTCTCCAGTTTCCCCTCAGTGACCGCCTATCCTTCGTAAACACTGGGGGAGCCTCAGAAATCTGGTTCCACTAGATGTACTTGTTAAGAACCACTGAGGCCCAAATTGGTAGTCTCTCATAGTCCTTACTACTGGTAAAGTAATCTTGGGTAACATACGATGTGCATCAGTTTTCATATATTAAAAATGGGGATAATAACTTTATCCCAACCTTCACTGGCCCATTAGATCATGGGAGGCAAACACAAGACCCATGGCCCAAATCCAGCCCACCACCTTGTTTTATCCAGCCCAGCACCTTGTCTCTACCTGGCAGCAGCGCCAACCTCCTTGCCTATAGTTAAGGAGTAGTTATATTTATACAGTCCTAAAATTACATTCAGCCCTTTGAAGGCAACCATGAGGCTGATGTGGCCCCCTGGTGAAAATGAGTTTCACACCTCTGCATTAGATGAAAAAGTTCAAGTATGAAAGGTTTTGGGAAAACTGGATGGACAGATACATGTAAAATAAAATGAAATTAGACCATTTTCTTACACCATACACAAAAATAAACTCAAAATGTTTTGAAGGCTTAAATATAAGGCCTGAAACCATAAAACTCTTAGGAGAAAACATAGGCAGTAAACTCTTTGACACTGCTATTAGTAACATTTTGGGGGGTATATCTCCTTGGGTAAAGAAAACAAAAGCAAAAATAAACAAATAGGACTATATCAAACTAAAAAGGTTTTGCACCTCAAAGGAAAGTATCAACAAAACAAAAAAGCAACCTACTGAACAGAAGATATTTGAAAATAACATATCTGATAAAGGGTTAATATACAAAATATTGGGTAAGCCAAAAAGTCTGTTTAGTTTTTGCCATAAAATACAACACACATTTTTCATTTTCACCAATAACTTTATTAATCTGGATGTTTTGGGTATGTCAGCTAGGTCTCACTATTATCTTCTAGTGGGTAGAGACCTGGGGTGCTGCTAAACATCTTCCAACGCATAAGACATCCCCACAGCAAAGAATTATTTATCCAAAATGTCAAGTGCAAGAAACTTTGCAAACCACTTTTAACATGTTCGATCAGTCACAGCACCTTGTCCATATACTGTACAAATCAATTTTTGCATTTCAGTTGCATTTTTACATATCTTGAAATAATAAAGACAGCATAATGCACCAAATATGTTGCATATTATCATCCAACTTCAACATTAAAATGGCTACACAAAAATTCACCAATTTTGTTTTTTTAATGCATGCTGATATGACAGCTGTCACAATACAATCTAACAACATTGTTTCAAATGAAGTTAAAGACAACTAAGTACTACTAGAGCCATCATATGGAAAAAATTAAACAAACTTTTTGGCCAACACAATATATAATAAATAACACATACAACTCAACATCAAAAAACTGAACAATCTGATTACAAAAATAGGCAGAGGACCTGAATAGACACATCTCCAAAGAGGACATACAGATGGCCAACAGACATATGAAAAGATGTTCAACGTCGCTAATCAGAGAAATGCTAATTAAAACCATAATAAGATATCACCTCACACCTGTCACAATGGCTACCATCAATAAATCAACAAACAACAAATGTTAGTGAGGATGTGGAGAAAAAGGACCCTTGTGCACTGTTGGTGGGAATGTAAATTGGTCCAGTCACTATGGAAAATACTATGGAGGTTCCTCACAAAATTAAAAATAGAACTACCATATGACCCAGGATTTTCACTTCTGGGTATTTGTCTGAAGAAATTCAAAACACTAATTTGAAAAGATATATGCACCCCGCCCTGGCTGGTGTAGCTCAGTGGATTGAGCGCGGGCTGTGAACCAGGCATCGCAGGTTCGATTCCCAGTCAGGGCACATGTCTAGGTTGCAGGCCATGTCCCCCAGCAACCACACATTGATGTTTCTATCTCTCTCTCTTTCTCCCTCCCTCCCCTCTCTAAAAATAAATAAATAAAATCTTAAAAAAAAGATATATGCACCCCTATGTTCAATGAAGCATTCTGAGTGTTCATTAATAGATGATTAGATAAAGAAGATGTGACACATACACACACAGGAGTGAACAAAAGTAGGTTTACAGTCATGAGTCTATGAAACAGAATTTATTCTTTATTGCTATTTATTTTTTAAAGAGTTTTTATTTTAGTTTTAGAGAGGAAAAGGGAGGGAAGAAGAGAGGGAAAGAAACATTGATGTGCGAGAGGAACTTCAAATGGTTGCCTCTTTCATGCTTTCAACCAGGGACCTGGCCCACAACATAGGCACGTGCCCTAACTGGGAATCAAACCCATGACCCTTCAGTTTACATGCCAGCACTCAACCCACTGAGCCACACCAGCCAGGGCATATTTATTTATTGCATATTCATTGTTATTAAACTACTTTGCCTATCCATGTCTGTGTGTGTGTGTGTGTGTGGTCTGTCTGGAACAAGTCCAGCCATGGCTAATATAATGAGAACAGTTTGCATGACATCGATGTGACCTGGCAGTCAGGGAGAGTGGGCTGGAATGCACATGAATAAACAATGATGACTTCACTGGACTAGTCAGTGAGGTTATAAATGTCATTGAATGAGCATGTGTACTATGTGGCTGTCCCATTCAAAATGACTGAGTGAGTAGAGCAACAAATCTGCATCAAATTTCACATTAAGCTTGAACATCCCTGCATCGAAACCTTCAGACATTTCAGGAGGCTGCACCTGTGGGCAACTTGTGATCAGCAGCTTCATCACAACAACACACCTGCTCATGCATCACATTTTGTACAGAGTTTTTTAGTGAAACATCAAATCACCTAGGTGACTTAGCCCCTCTGTAGCCCAGACTTGGTGCCCTGTGGCTTCTGGATTTTCCCAAAACTAAAATCACCTTTCAAAGGGAAGAGATTTCAGACCATTGATGAGATTTAGAAAAATAAGATGGGGCAGCTTATGGCAATTGGGAGAACTGTGCGAGGTCCCAAGGTGCATACTTTGAAGGAGACTGAGGCATCATTGTCTTATGTACCATGTTTCTTGTATCTTGTACCTTCTCTAACACATGTCTCTATTTTTCATATAAAATAAATGGATATCTTCTGGACAGATTTTATGTGTATATAATATGTATATTATATATAATGGAATGTTAATCAACCATTAAAAATGAATGAGGCTCCTCTGCACTACTCAAGGGTATCTCCCTGCTCCCCAGCAATCTCACCAGAACCCTCTGTATCAGTACTAGCCATGTGAGTGAACCCAGTCTTAAATAAACAACTTTCCCTTGGTCACAAGCTCACAAATGGCGGTGAAGTAGGTTGGAGCACAGCCCACTTCCCCCTGTGACTGGTGGAACACCCAGCTGATCTACTAAGAAGAAAGTGAACAAAAAATGGAATCCCAACATATATGAAGGTTGAAGGCCTAAATTGTAGAGGACATTGAAAAACACATGGTGGGAGCTGTGAACACCAATATACCTGCTGAAAGAGAGAACATATAAACAAAGGAATCGACAACAGATAATAAAGGCAGATGGCAGAAGGGTGAGTAGAAGCCACACTAACCTCCACACAGGACCAATCTAGAATACAACTAAACCAAGGAGAAATTACCCAGAATAACTCAACAATAGCAAGAGAAAAGCCTCTTAACCTCAGACAGACAGAAGAACCAGCTTCAACACAACTTATCCAACCTGCACAACAGCAAGGTTGGATACAAGACGTGGTGGGCAGAGTGATCTTCATCAACCAGCTGGAGGGAAGGAAATAACCAAGATCACAGCAGAATTAAATGACACAAAGAATGAAAGCAGAATTCTAAGGAACAATAAATCCAGGAGCTGGTTCCCTGGACAATAGTTCCAACCACAGGAGCAATTCGGCCCTCCCTAAGGTGTTTAAACCTGACTGCTGAGTGCAGAGGGACCATATTAACAATTGAAAGAGACAGCCAGTGACAGCAGATCACTGGAAGTATCAAACAGGCTGCCTAAGATCAGATGGGGTCAACATCTGAGAACACCATAGGCAGATCCAGAAAGAAAAAAAATCAGTGGTAAATACAAGAGACTACTGATATGAAAACCACTGTGGTCTTCTTCATGATGTGCGATATTTTCTTTCCTGCATAGCTGTATAACATTTTTAGTCCAGCAAATTTGTATATAATGTCACTAAATTTTATACTATAGTCTATTTCAATTCACATATTTTACCCCTCCCTTCTCTTAGCCCATCTTACCTTCCTCTTTCCTTGCAATATTCTCATTTCAAATTTGGTTTTCTCTCTAGCTACAAGTTGTTTCCATTCCACACTCTTACCATTTCTCCCCTGTCCAGACACTCAAAACAAATTCTTTTGTCAAGGGTCATTTCACATCCTTTTGCCCAGCTATTAAAATACCTGTGTTCTCTCTACGCCTGTAACTAACTTTGCTAGTAGGTTGTGGGTGGGGTAGTTGTTGCTGCATGTTTTTGCAAGGTTGTCTCCAGAGCTTCACTAATTCAGTATTTCAAATAACAAATCTTACTGGACCCCTCTCCCACTCAGTTTTTTACTCAAATTTTAATTATGGTTTCTTCACCTGTTTTCTTTCTTTCTTTCTTTCTTTCTTTCTTTCTTTCTTTCTTTCTTTCTTTCTTTCTTTCTTTCTTCTTTCTTTCTTTCTTGGCTTTCTTCTATTTCTATTTCATCCTTCCCTTTTATTTTTTCTTTATTCTCCTTTTTTCCTATTCTTTGCATCCCAAATTTTAATTTTTCCCTCACTTTGTCTAGTCCTTGTTCCTCGCTCTTAGTATTCCCTCTCCCTCTATCATTTCAAAATCACTTCCCATTACTCTAAATATTCCTTAGACTTTTCTTTGTTTCTTTTTTCCTTCTTATTTCCAAACTGTCACAGGTGGGCACAGGTAACCAGGTTCTCGGTGATCAGGACAAAGAATTGAACTGAACACACAGAGTTTATAGCAGAGAATATGGGAGCAGGCCAACTCCAAGCAGAGACTGACCTCATGGGCTGGAGGGTTTCTATTCTTATAGGGTGGATCCTTCCTGGCTAGTTTTTGGTGGGCTTTTACTGTGCATGTGCAAGTAGTTCTATTATTTTAAAGCTACTGCATATGGGGTCTCCCATGATTTTCCCTGATTGACCACCAGGAAAGGGGTCACACAATTTACCAAATGGACCCCCCTTCTCCTGGGGTCCCCTGTACTAGGTTCCCCTTGCCTGTGGCCAGGGAATTATAGCTCTCCATGTCAGAGATTGGTGAAAAGGACAGGAATTATTTATTCAAAAGTTATACAGACTTAAGAGTAATGACTTAATGTCTTCATTAAAACTCCGAAGTTCCTTAACATACCCACAAACACATACAGTCCTTCCTTCCTCCCTTTGCCCAGTCTGGGGTACTGTATCTCAGGAAAAGAAATAGAATTCCATGGCTCAGGTAGCACCCGGCTCTTCCCAGTAATCTGTGCCTGGCTGGCAGGCCTCCCTCGGTGCCCAGCACAACCATCTGTGTCACCAGGATCTCCAGTTCTTAATCCAGAACCACATGGCGCCTTCTCATGGCCCACCAGCAAGAGTCCTTTTACCCATTTCCTTCCCATAGCATCTCTCCTGCACTCTTCTGAACTGCTATGAGAAAGCTGTGCATTGCTGCAACATCTTGCTTTCCAGCTTCCTAAGCTGCATGGCAAAGGGAGACCCAAAGCTGTGTGGTTCTCCCCTGCTAAAGTCATGTAATTCTCCTCTTCCAAAGCTGAGTGGTGATTCTTGTCATGGCTGCCATGCTTGGGTTTATATCCCAGCACCAATCTTACTCTGCAGCCCCATTTCCGACTCCTCCCACAACTGGCAACACTTGATTTTTCCAGGTTTTCTGGGCTGCCATAGTAAGTCTAGGCAGGTGTGGCCCTGTGGTGTGAAGCCAAGCACCTCCATGCTCTTACACAGGCTCTGTAACCAGAGGAAGTTGCCTCCCAGTTACATCCTGGGTGGAAGTCACTCCCTTCTCCCTGGCTCAAAGTGTGGCTGAGCTATATAACATATCTATGAAACCAGTTAAAGGTTATAGATATGTTAAATGACCACTCTAGAGATTATCTGCAAAATTGTTGCCATGCAAAACAACTCTCAATAGCCCTGCTCCATGTCTCCCATCCCCCAGTTCAGACTTGTGAGGGTGAGGACTTCCCATATTTTTAATACTTCCTGGACACCCTGAGTTCTAGACCCCATTACAAATCCTTCTTTTGGGGGCTCCCTGGCTGCACCCTCTTAGAATACCACTTACATTAATTTTAGCTCATTTGTTCTTGATAGTACTACAGTGGATCTTTCTCTCCAATTTGGATCCTATATTTTTATTATTTATTTAATATTTTTCTTTTTTCTTTCTCTCTCTCACTTTATTTTATTTTATGCTATTTTAATTTCTATTTAAACCTAATATTATATGCTTCCATTCTCATACTCCATTCCACACTCTTCATTCCATTTCTTTATTCATGAGGTAAACTTCACCTTCTCTCCTTCCACTGCTCCAACTCCCAGCTCTTATCAGTGCCCATCCCTCTACCCTCTCAAAATCGTTTCTCTTTCAGTATGTCATCTCATATCCACTTTCTTTTCTTATAATAGTCTTAATCTCATTACACCCTTATTAATACTGGTTGATCAGCTATTGATACTGGGATTGTGGGCAGGAGTTATATTTGTAGGTGTGGATTTGTTTCTTGGGCTCTGTGGTTTTGTTCAGGCAGCGCCTGCACAACAGCACAGAAACGTGATGGGCGAAGTGACCCTCACTCAACCAGCAGCAGGGAAGGACCCACAAAAAAAATGACCCTACAACAATCAAAACACAACTACAAACAGAAAACCAGCATAAAAGGCATAAAGGACAACCCAAGAACATCAAGTTCAGGTGATCAAGGAGACTGCACCACTATATCTCACATACCTCCCACCATAGAAGTTCACACCACAATATCATAAAGTCAAAACAGATCAATCTAAGAAACAGAAGCAGGACTTCCAGCCAAGATGGAGGCATAGGTAGACACACTGTGCCTCCTCGCACCACCAAAAGAAGGACAACAATTTAGAAACAAACCAAAAAAACAACCAGTACTGACAGAAAATTGAAATGTATGGAAGTCAGACAACCAAGGAGTTAAAGAAGAAACATTCATCCAGACTGGTAGGAGGGGAGGAGTTGGGCAGCCAGGTGGAGAGGACTCAAGGCAAAACGGCAGCTGGCGGACCCCAGACATGCAGGCAATGGTTGGCAGACCCCAGGTGCGCAGGTGGCAGTAGGTGGACCAAGTGAGGTGGTGGATTGTGGGGGGGCTTGGCACACAAGGTGGCTGGCAGACTGAGCAGTCCCACATTCATGCACAGATAAACCAGGCAAAACTGGGGAGCAAGACAGACTGCACAACACAGGGTCGCAGCATGGGTAAGTAAAGCCTCAAAACACCAACTGAAAACACCTGGGGGGGGGTTGGGGTTCATGAAGAGACTCCAAGCCTGACAAGAGAGTTTGTTGGACCTCCACAAGCTCCTAGAACATACACAAGTCCACCCACATGGGAATCAGCACCAGAAGGACCCAGTTTGCTTGGGGAAAGTGGTGGAACTGACTGACATCCAGCCGAGAGTAAAGCAAGTGCCATTGTTCCCTCTCAGACCCCTCCTGCACATACTGTGTCACAACCCAGACCCTGGGTTTCCCCACCCACGTGAACACCTAAGGCTCTGCCCCTCACTATGTAACAGGTGAGTCAAGACAAAAAAATTGGCCCAAATGAAAGAATAGATCAAAGTTCCAGAAATAATACAATTAAATGACGAAGAGATAGCCAGCCTATCAGATGCACAGTTCAAAGCCCCAGTGATCAGGATGCTCACAGAACTGGTTGGATTTGGTTGCAAATTAGATGAAAAAATGAAGGCTACGCTAAGTAAAATAAAGCAAAACATACAGGGAACCAATAGTGATGGGAAGAAAACTGGGACTCATATCAATGGAGTGGACCAGAAAGAAGGAAGAAACAAACAAACAGAAAAGAAGGAAGAAACAAGAATTCAAAAAAATGAGGAGAGGCTTAGGAACCTCCAGGACATCTTTAAATGTTCCAACATCTGAATTATAGGGGTACCAGAAGGGGAAGAGGAAGAGCAACAAGTGGAAAAGTTATTTGAACAAATCATAAAGGAGAACTTCCCCAATATGGCAAAGGAAATAGACTTCCAGGAAGTCCAGGAAGCTCAGAGAGTCCCAAAGAAGTTGGACCCAAGGAGGAACACACCAAGGCACATCATAATTACATTACCCAAGATAAAAATGGAGAGAATCCTAGAAGCAGCAAGAGATAAGGAGACTGTTACCTACAAAGGAGTTCCCATCAGACTGTCAGCTGATTTCTCAAAAGAGACCTTACAGGCAAGAAGGGGCTGGAAAGAAGTATTCCAAGTCATAAAAGGCAAGGACCTACATCCAAGATTGCTCTATCCAGCAAAGCTTTCATTTAGAATAGAAGTGCAAATAAAGTGCTTCTCGGATAAGGTCAAGTTAAAGGAGTTCATCATCACTAAGCCCTTATTATATGAAATGTTAAAGGGATTTATCTAAGAAAAAGAAGATAAAAAAGATATATAGTAAAATGACAGCAAACTCCCAATTATTAACAACCACACCTAAAACAAAAACAAACTAAGCAAACATCTAGAATAGGAACAGAACCACAGAAATGGAGATTACATGGAGGTTTAGCAACAGGAGAGTAGGAGGAGGAGAGGGGAAAGGTACAGAGAATAACTAGCTTAGATGGTAGGTAGAAAATAGACAGAGAGAAGGTAAGAATAGTATGGGAAATGTAGAAGCTGAAGAACTTATGACACATGGACATGAACTAAAGGGGGGCTGTGGGTGGGAGAGGGTGTGCAAGGTAGAGGAAAGTGAAGGGGCGAAAATGGGACAACTGTAATAACATAATGAATAAACTATATTTTTTAAAAAGAAAATGAAACAAATAAGAAGTGTCCCACAAAAAAATGGGAAGACAAAGAAACAACCCCGAATCTAAAGGAAAGGAGGAATTCTCAGAAAGAATTCTAAATGAAATAGAGGCAAATCAAACAACAGATATTGGGTTCAAAACAATGTTTATAAGGAAGCTCAATGAACTCAATGCAAACTACAAAAAACTATAGGAAAATTGTGAGGAACTTGGTGCAAACTATATAAGCATAAAAAAGGACATAGAAACAATCAAGAAGGGCCAAGAACAAATGAGGAATACAATTTCTCAATTGAAAAGCACAGTAGAAGGAATCAAAAGCAGGCTAGATGAAGCAGAGGATGAGATCAGCGAGCTGAAGGACAATGTAGAAAAAAATTCCCAAAAAGAGCAAGAAAAAGAAAAAAGAATGAAAATGAATGAAGAGGTGTTAAGGGAACTACAGGACAATATGAAACAGAATAATATCCTTATAATAGGGATACTAGAAGGAGAAGAAGAAGAGCAAGGGATAGAAAACCTGTTTGAAAAAGTAATGATGGAAAACTTCCCTAATTTGATGACAGAAGAAGCCACACAAATACAGGAAACACAGAGGGTACCAATGAAGAGGAAACCAAAGAGGTCCACTCCAAGACACATCATAATTAAAATTTAAAGAAAAAGAGAGAATCTTAAAGGCAGCAAAGGAGACACAGGAAGTAACATACAAGGGAGCCCCCGGTAAGACTTGCAGCTGACTTCTCAACAGAAGCATTACAAGCCAGAAGGGAATGGACAGAAATATTCCAAGTAATGAAAAACAAAGGCCTGCAATTGAGACTACTCTACCCAGCAGGACTCTCAATTAAAATGGAAGGCCACATTTTGTCTTTTCCAGGACAAAAAGAAGACTAAAATAATACACCTCCACCAAACCAGCACTGCAAAATATGCTAAAGGGATTGTTTTAAGAAGAAAAAGAAAAACAGTGAGAGAGAAAAGAACAAAGGCACAAAAGGAGTCAAATGGCAATGAATAAGTACCTATAATAATAACCTTAAATGTAAATGGATTAAATGCTCCAATCAAAAGATTATAGGATAGCTGCCTGGGTAAGAAAACATGACCCACACATATACTGCCTACAAGAGACCCACCTCAGGATGAAAGACCTACACAGACTAAGAGTGAAAAGCTGGAAACAAATATTCCAAGCAAATGGACAGGAAAAAAAGGCCAGAGTACCGATACTCATATCACACAAAATGGGCTACAAAACAAGAGCCCTAAAAAGAGACCTAGAAGGACACTTCATAATACTCAAAGAAAGTCAAGAAGACATACACATTGTAAACATATATGCACCCAACATAGGAGTACCCAAGTACAGAAAGAAAATTTTGGAGGATTCAAGAAAGATATAGACAGCAACACACTTATACTAGGGGATTTTACACCCTGCTGTCAAAATGGATAGATATTCCAAACAAAATATCAACAAAGATATTGTGGCATTGAACAACACCCTAGAAGAAATGGACTTAACTGATATATAGAACCTTTCATTCCAAAGAAGCAAAATACACATTCTTTTCAAATGCACATAAAACATTTTCAAAGAAAGACCACATGACAGGACACAAAAGAAGCCTCAAAAAATTCAAGAAAACTGAAATCATAGAAAGCATCTTCTCAGACTACAAGGGTCTGAAACTAGAAACCAAGCCCAAGGAAAAAACTCAAAACCACTCAAATTCATGGACATTGAATAGCATGTTATTAAACAATGAATGCCTCAAGAATGATCAAGGAAGAAATCAAAAAGTTTCTGGAAACATTTACTGGCTAGTGTAGCTCAATGGATTGAATGCAGACCTGCAAACCAAAGGGTCACCAGTTCAATTCCTAGTCAGGGCACATGCCTGGGTTGCAGGCCCTGTCCCCAGTGTGGGGCCCGTGAGTGGCAATGACACATTGATCTTTCTCTCCCTCTCTCTCTTCTTCTCTTCCACTCTCTCTAAAAATAAATAAATGAAATATATTTTTAAAAGTTTCTGAAACAAATGGAGATGACCTGACAGTAGTCCAGAACTTATGGGGCACAGTGAAGGCAGTCCTGGGAGGGAAGTTCATAGTGACACACACCTACTTAAAAAAGATAGAAACATTTAAAATAACCACCGGACCCTACATCCACAAGAACTGGAGGAACAACAACAAAGACAGCTCAGAGCAAGTAGAAAGAAGGACATAACCAACAACAGAGCAGAATTAAATGACATAGAGACTAAAGAAACAATTCTAAGGATCAATAAATCCAGGAGCTGGTTCTTAGAAAAGGTAAACAAAATAAACAAGCTGTTAAGCAGGCTCATCAAGAAAAAAAGAGAGAAGACCCATATAAGCACAATCAGAAATGAAAGCGGAGAGATTACAGCTAATACCACAGTAATTCAATGGATTACAAGAAATTACTATGAAGAACTGCATGCCAAGAAATTTGAAAATCTAAGTGAAATGAACAAATGTCTAGAAAAACATAATCTTCCAAAACTCAATGAAGAAGCAGCAGAAAGCATGAACAGACCAATAACAGCTGACAAAATCGAAGCAGTAATCAAAAAACTCCCAGCACACAAAAGCCCTGGACCACATGGTTTCACAAGAGAATTTTACAAAACATTTAAGGAAGAGCTAACTCCTATCCTTCACAGATTTTTTCAAAAAAATCCAAGAAGATGGAAGACTCTCAAACTCTTTTTATGATGCCTGCATCATCCTAATACCAAAACCAGATAAAGACACAACAAAGAAAAAAGCTACAGGCCAATATCGCTGATGAACATAAGGTAGACACTAAAATCCTTAACAATATATTGGCAAACTGCATCTGGCAATATAGTGAAAAGATCATACACCATCATCAAGTGTAGGAACCGCTTCATACTGCACAGAAATGTAGCTCAGCCTCCACATGGAAAACCAGTGGGGAGTGAGTGGCACACAGGACCACAACCACAGAGAGGTATTCCCGTGGGCAATCAGGCCTGCATTTTACCTGGACTGCTATGAGACTTGCTTTTACTAAAACTCCTTCTCCCTGAATTGAAGCAAGTGCTTACTGCAACTTCCTAAAATCTGAGCTAAACCTCCCAAGTATGGAGTGTGGCCAGTTCGACTACTTTTCCCCTTGGTCTGCAACATCCTTCTCTTTGAAGTAATTAGCAATATTCTTTCCTTTGTTATCTGTAAAAGGTAATCACCTGCAGTGAACCAGGGCATAGTAAATGAGGACCACCCTCCATGTAATGTACCCAGAAAAACAATAAAAGCCTGTCCAGGCAGGGGCTGGAGCCCTCTCAGGCACGCGCGCGCTCGCTCGAGAGAGGCCATGCCTCCCCTTTTTCTTCACAGGGCTTCTGATGTCTGCGTGTATTTGTTTGCCAGCAGCCACAACATACACAGATCTTACAGGCCATGATCCACACCAATCACGTGCAATTCACCCCAAGAATGCAAGGATAGTACAATATTCACAAATCAATAAATGCAATACCTCATATAAACAAAAGAAAAGACAAAAATTACATGGTCACATCAATACATGTCAAAAAAGTATTTGATAAAGTACAGCACCCATTTATGATAAAAAAAAAAAACTGAGCAAAGTGGGAACAGAGGAGCATTCCTTAATGTAATAAAGGCCATATACAAGAGACCTATAGACAACATCATATTCAACAAGCAAAAACTAAAAGTTTCCCACTAAGATCAGGAACAAGACAAGGATGTCTGCTTGCACCACTCCTATTCAACATAGTATTGGAAGTGCTAGACACAGCAATCAGAAAAGAAAAAAAAATAAAAGGCAAACAAAGTGGAAAGGAGGAAGCAAAACTGTCATTGTTTGCAGATGGCATGATAGTGTATATAGAATGCCCTATAGACTCCACCAAAAAACTACTCGACCTAATAAGTGAATTTAGCAAAGCACCAGGATACAAAGTCGATAATCAGAAATCAAAAGCATTTTTTACACCAACAATGAAATAGCAGAAACACAATTCTGAAAAAAAGAATCCCATTTTATATAGCAGCGTGGAAAATAAAGTACTTCAGAATACACCTAACCAAGGTGGTAAAAGATCTGTACTCAGAAAACTACACAATACTGAAGAAAAAAATTAAGGAAGATGCAAACAAATGGAACCATATACCATGCTCATGAATTGGAAGAATTAACACCATCAAAATGTCTATACTACTCAAAGCAATTTATAGTTTCAATGCAATCTGTATTAAAGTACCAATGACATATTTCATACATATAGAACTAACACTTCAAAAATGATATAGAACCATAAATGCCCCTGAATACTTGCAATAATTCTGAGTAAGATGAACAGAGTAGCTAGGATTACCATACCTGATAGCAAACTATATTACAAGGCCACGGTAATCAAAACAGTCTGGTACTGGCATAAGAACAGACACATAGATCAATGGAACAGACTAGAGAGCCCAGAAATCAACCCAAGTCTCTATGGTCAATTAATATTGGACAAAGGGGGCAGAAACATAAAATGGAATCAAAATAGTCTCTACAACAAATGGTGTTGGACATTCTGAATGTCATATGCAAAAAATGACTCTAACAGCAACTTACACCATACACAAAAATAAACTCAAGATGGATAAAAGACTTAAACACAAGTTGTGATACCATAAAAGTCCCAGAGAAAAACATCAAGAGGGAAATCTTAGATATTCCATGCAGCAATATTTTCACTGATATGTCCCCTAGAGCTAGGAATATAAAGGGAAGAATAAACAAATGGGACCTCATCAAAATAAAAAGCTTCTTCACATCTAAAGAAAACAGTATTAAAATGAAAAGAGAAACAACTATATGGGAAAATGTATTTGCCAATGATATCTCAAAAAAAGTTTGATTTCCAAAATATACAAAGAACTCATACAACTCCACTCTAAAGAATCCAATTAAAAACTAGGCAAAAGACCTGAACAGATACTTCCCCAAGGAGGTTGTACAGAGGATTCAGAGACATATGAGCGAATGTTAGGCATCACTAGCCATCAGAGAGATGCAAATTAAAACCACAGTGAGATACCACTTAACACCCGTGCGAATGACCATCATAAACAAATCAGCTAACCATAAGTGTTGGTGGGGTTGTGGAGGAAAGGGAATCCTTGTACACTGTTGGTGGGAATGTAAACTGGTGCAGTCACTGTGAAAAACAATCTGGAATTTCTTCAAGAAACAAAAAATGGAATTGCCTTTTGACCAGCAATTCCACTGCTGGGTTTACCCTAAGAGCTCTCAAACACTAATTCAAAAGAACCTATGCACCCCATTGTTCATAGCAGCACAATTTACAATAGCCCAGTGCTGGAAGCAGTCTAGGTGCCCTTTGTAAATAAGTGGATCAATAACTATCGTATATTTACACAATGAAATAGTTTGCAACATAAAGAAATAAGGAGCTCCTGCCCTTCACAACAACATGAATCAAACTGGAAAGTATTGTGCTAAGTGAAGTAAGCAAGGTGGTGAAAGACTAATACCATATGATCTCACCTGAAAGTGGAACCTACTTAATAAAACAAACCAGCAAGCAAAATATAACCAGAGACACTGATATTGACAACAAACTTACAGTAACCAGAGGGGAGGGGAGGAGGGAAATAACGTGGGAAAAAAAGGGATGTAAATTAACATGAATGAGGGACCCACAGATGACACCAAGGGGTGTTGGCATTGAGGGTGGGAGGTGGGTGTTAGTAGGGCAGGGTAAAGTGGTGGTGGGAAAATGGAGACAACTGTATTCAAACCTCAATAAAAAAAGTTTTAAAAAAAGCAGCCTGGTATTAGCATAAGAACAGATACATAGACCAATGGAATAAAGCAGAGAGACCAGAAATAAATGCAAGTCACTATGGTCAGTTAATATCTGACAAACGGGGCAGAAGCATAAAATGGAGTAAAAATAGTCTCTTCAACAAATGGTGTTGGG
>PVIA01014700.1:0-25870 GCA_004024845.1 Tonatia bakeri | reverse complement strand
CGAATAAGATCCTACAAGGTTCTGCTGATTCTCCCATTGAGTGGCAGGGCTCAAGTCATCATTAGGAGAGAATTTTATTTTAAAAGTGTCATCTTAAATTGCAAGGATGTCTGTTAACATCACGATTAAACATGCCAAAGGAGAAGCCATGTTGTCAAAATGCCCACTTAACCCACCCAAACATCTCAAACCCACCCTTTGCTGACCTTCTATAACCCCCTTTTTTTTAAAGTTTTTTTTTCTTTTTTTAAACAAGAGAAAGTAGACAGATACATGTTGGTAAATGCTAACTGTCCATATTCACATAGAGACACAGTGTAATCTCTGAGCCCAATATACAGAGAAAGGAGGAAAAAAGCTAGAATTCTATGCACGACTACACAGGGGCCTAGCACCCTCCAGCTTCCAGCAGAGCTAAGGAGGCGGAAGGTTTTTCTTTTTTCCCACAGAGCACGGTGGTGTTGATTCCATAGTTTTTGTCAAGATAGGAAGGGATAAAAATGAATTTGGAACAGAAAGGGGCAGAGATTCTTTTCCCACTGTATTCTGCTCAAGGTACAACCCCCCCCCCAAATCAGGTGAGAACCATGGTGTGAAGGAGAGAAAAGAGACCTCAAAAACAGGGAGACTGAGCACAAGAGGGGGAGGGGGGAAAAAAAAGACAGCAACTTGCTCCCAGGGACTGGAGAAAATTAAAAAAGGTTGGAATCCATCAGTGTTCCATTAGTCATCTTCTCCTTCATCTTCCTGTGAGGAAAAAAAGCGGCAGTCAATTCTCAGGGTTAATTCCGGAGTCATTCCCCAACACTCATGGGACGGGGGACCCCACAGACTAACATGCTACGAGGGCATCTCACTGTATGAACTCGGCTATCACAGCCCGCGCCTCAACCTCGGCTCACAAGCCCAGGCACGTTATTTCAGACGCATGCAAGTTCGTCACTTGGCAGATTTCTCAGAATTTGTCCCGCTGCACTCCCCCTATTGCTTTGGACAGTAAGTCAGATAGTAAGTACTGGTAAGGGAAGGACAGGGTTGAGGAGTCACAAAACACTAACCACAAAAGCAGAGCTAATTAAATCAGATAGTTAGCTCATCAAAATTTCTTCCAACCCTGGGACAACAAATGGTTTATCTTTTCTGCACTCTCCCATCATCAGCCGAGTCGGTTTCATCTTACAGCATTACCTGCCTACCCACCTACATATCCGAATCTTCCAGAGTAACAGCGTGAACACATTCTTTAAAGATTATCTCTTTGGACTTATCCAAATTTTCTTTTACCTCTCCTTCCTCCCCCTCATCATCATCTTCATCTTCTTCACCTTCATCCTCATCCCCTTCTTCATCAATATCTTCCAGCCCTTCTTCCTCTTCATCATCATCATCATCTTCTTCTCCTTCCCCTTCTTCATCATCCATATCAGGGACCTTAAAAAAGAAAACAAGAGTTGTATTAAAAACTCGCTTTCAAACAAATGAGACAAGTGCAACCCTGAATAAAATATTCTCAACTCACCAAGTAGTACTGTAATGGATTTGGCCAAATATCATCTTTGATGACTTCTCCTAACTCATCTGCACCTGCATCAGAATGGTCAGTAAACCAGGTAAAAAAGCTCTCTGGTTCCTCATGCTGCCTCTTCCTGCTGGCTTTATTCTGCGTTTGACTTGAACGTTTCGTCAAATCCTAAATGAAGATGGAAGAACTTTTGATACAGGCTCTCTACAAGACCTACGTTCCCTATAATTTTTTTTTTAAGATTTTATTTATTTACTTTTAGAGAGGGGAGGGAGAGAGAGAGAGAAACATCAATGCGCGGCTGCTGAGAGACATGGCCTGCAACCCAGGCATGTGCCCTGACTGGGAATCGAACCTGAAATGCCTGGTTCGCAGCCTGCGCTCAATCCACTGAGCTACACCAGTCAGGCGCCTATGATCCCTATAATTTAAACAGTAAGATTTTTAACCCAAAGGAGAACAAAAAATGAACATCAGTATATTATCAACACTATTATTCTAATCTAGAAGAAATTACAATATAAAGAGAATTCTAGGTCTACAAAATCCATTGTTGAATTTATACTACTAGCTTGTCCTGAAAGATACCATCTAAATTGGGCTTTTTCATAACATTAGTTCCACAATCAGTCTAACAGTGTAACTTAAATATTTTCTGGGGGCACGAGAGTGGGGGGAGGTGAAAGAGGGTATGGGGAGATATATGATAACGGAAAAAATACAATAAAAGATGAACTATGAATTATACATACATCTCAAAAAAATAAAACGTATTTATTTATTAATTAAACGCAGGCATAAATGGATTTTGGGATGTGGCCTGCCATTTGAAGGGCTAGGTCACTAATTAAGAAACCAAACACCCCAGTCTCTTTCTTTAAACACTTGTACTGTGGTTTATGAAAAATCCAAAGTATTAAATTTGACTTAAAATTTTTTTAGAAAATATTTTAAGGATTTGCATAACACATTATCATAGCACCAAGTATTGATAAATAAATCAACTAAACCAAAATACACAAATATTTTTGCCCGGCAATTCTTCAAATACCTTTCCAGATTTCCATTTGATTTCAGTGGACTTCGAAGATGGATCGCCACTCTCATTCAGATGAAATTCTTTGGAAAGAACTTTATTTTCGAAGTAAGGATTTTCATCAAAATACTGTAATAAATGATTAGAGGATTAAAACCCAATACAAACAGCTCTGCTAACCAAGGTTCAAGTTAATTTCCACAGTGGCAAACGGAAGTTGCGATACTTACAAAATCTATTCTGTAACCTGATTTAATATCTTCAAACTCTGTCACTTCCACTCTTGTCAAATAATGCAGCGCCTCTTCATCCTCTTCCCCAAGCAGTGCAGACACTAGACCAGCAAATCACAGGGCAGATGAGTATTAGACAGGCATTGAAAAGCAACTGAGGTGTTTGTTAAAGCACTGCAAAAAATTTCCAAATTTAGCGGGCATCTTTGCTTTCATAAATCCATTATTAACTAATAACCAAATGGCTCAGAGTGTTTGGGTTATCACTACCCTTTTATCAGGAAAGTAAAAGAAATCCTCAGTTAGAACACACTCTTCTAAACAGATAGAAAACATTAATTACAAGCCTCTCCTCTCTGAGTGTTTCAACCTCTGTACGTAACCAACATGCTGGACCAAGTCCTCACTATGCCTAACAAGTGGACACTCCACACTCGAATAATGTTCCGCCATAACATACCTTGTGGATGGTTGACAAATGTTGTTACCCAAAAATTTGGGATTTTGGCGATCAATTCTGACCTCTTCTGAAAAAATGGTTGGCGGAGTTTGTTATATTTCTGTTCTACTTTCAAAATCTCCTCACTGGCTTGTTCGTTAAGTCTGAAGCAAATGAAAAGACATGTTGACAATGATGACATTTAATAAATACAGAAATTGTTGAAACTACAAAAATATTTCTTGTTAACTTTAGAACATCACACAAAGTACCTACTTATAATAACCAAATCATCTTGACTTTTCTACCTATAAACTCAAGTCAAAACTAAGATGGCAATTTGATCTGCCTGAGGCACTCAACAATTGGCAGTTCTTAAACTAAGTGCCTGAGCTAAGCATTTTGGTAACATTGTACATTTACTTCAAGTACTCTAAAACCAGCTAATTTCAATTGTCTCCCTCCAGACCAAGGGGAATGCAGGAGTGCTTGTAACAAAGTTGTAAGGTAAGGCAGCAACACTGAAGCCACAGTGCTCCACTGTCAGAGGTCCCAGCACTACCATTCAGAAAGTTTGTAGCCTTTGAAAAGCAAACCCAATCTTTACAATGTCAATGTGCTGTCATCAAAAGCTTTTTGGTGACTACAAATATTTTCTAGAGAATTATCACTGAATCTTATTTCCAACTAAGTTGTAACAATCTACACTTAGCCAGTGGATACAGATTTGACCACACTTTAAAAAATCACCACACCTTAATCTGCGTTTCAGAAAAGTTCTGGAAAATAAACTTAAAAAAAAAATCTTACCTGTCTATTTCATTTTGTACTTCATCAATATGTTCAATTGCTTCTTGCTGTTCTTTTTCTGCAAGAAAAAGGTACATAAACTCAATACCAGAAGATACGCTGAACTAGCTTTCCTAATGTTAACACTATCTTCCACAAATTGTATCAACAAAGTCGTTTGCAAAAAAACTGCCTACAAGGCATGCCCTCCACGTGTTCATGCGAGTAGTTGACAAATTACTTTTTAATTCAAAGACTATTCACGAACTACGCTATCTGCCAGGCTATTCACAACGTTCCTAGCACTTCTGAAGTTACATTATAGCGGCGGCGGGGGGGGGGGTCGTTAAAAATTCTATTATGAAAGATACAGAATGAACCTTAGAAACTCACTGTTTATCACACTATACCCGCAATACACTAGGACCAGCTGTTAACCAGAGTAGAGAAAGTAACCCATGACATGAACAGAAATCACGACACCACCGATCTCAATGGAAGGATCACACTTTATGGAAAGCTGAAAATAACCCCCAGTACCTACAATTAAAACACCAGACACGCCTACAAAGACAGGGAATGGTCGCAGAATTACCCTCCCATCATCCACACTCAACTTTCCCTCCTTAGAATGCCAACCCAAAGACTTATATCGACCTTCCTCACCCCTCCAACCCAATTTCAGGCGGGCTGATCTCAGATGCGGCCCAACATCTTGGAGCACTTACAGGGAGCCAATCATGCAGTGAGAAAACTAGGAGCCACAGAAGGGAGAGGAGAAAGAGGAGTGCTTGGAAAAGGTGCCCTTTTGTCCGGTAAAGGCTGCGGAACCTACACGCTAAGTGGGCGTGAAGGGGCCCGAACGCGCGGTCCATTTCCGGTAACCATCCCGGGGCTTGCAGCCCCCCTGCCGAGAAAGCCTTAACGGAAAAGGCAGGAAATTTTACAACAGCCATTGTAAAGACCCTCGGACACCCTGGCCTCGACGCCAGGTTTCTCGTCGCCCGGCCGCGACAGGGTGGCCACCCCACGTGGGGAGTGCCCGGGGCCGACCCGAGCATCCTCCGGGGCGTCCCGGACCCAATGCGCCGCCGGCCGCGTGCTTCCCCGCGCCCCCACCCTGACCCAGCTCCAGGCAGAGGGACGCGCGGAGGCCGGCCTCCGGGTGGGGACACGGGGGTGCCGCCCGCGGGCCGGGCGCTAAGGGGCAGCCGCGTGGAGGCCCCGGCGCGGGGCCGCGTCCGGCCGCACCATGTGGCGGCGGCGGCGGCTGATGGGAGCGAGGCATCATGGCGGAGCACAATAAAGAGAGGCTTCTCGGGAGGGAGGGAGGGGGAGGAGAGCGAGGGAGGGGGGAGAGGAAGGGGGGGGTCTCCTCCGCCCGCGCCGAACAGGCCGCAGCGCCCCCGCCTCGCAGCGCCGTCCGCCGCCGCGGCGCCAGCCCGGCCCCGGCCCCGCGCGCACAAAAAAGGGCGCCGAGACGCGCGCCGGCCCGTCCGCCCGGCGCCCCCAGCACGCCTCGGGCCCCGCCGGCGGCCTGCGGGCCGGGCGGGCGGCGAAGATGGCGGCGCGGGCCGGCCCCCGCCTCGCCTTCTCCTTACCTGAGGTCTCGTCGGCCCCGTCGTGGTTGGAGTTGAGCTCCTTTTTACTGACTTTGGCCGCCGGCGCCGACATGGTGCTGCTCCGCGGTCGGGGGGGGGGAGCGGGGAGGGGGAGAGGAGAGATGGGAAGGCGAAGGGGGCGGGCAGCGGCTTCCCCTCACGCCACACGCGCGGGCGCTCGCTCGGTCCGGCCGCCTCCTCCCGGCGCCCGCTCGCTCTCCCTCCCCCTGGCTCGCGCGCGCTGCCCTGGCGGCCTGACGAGGAGGGAGGGGCTGGGGCAACGTGCCGGGCCCCGGCCCGGGGCTCCTGCTTACGAAGGGGAGGCGGCGGCGGGCAGGCAAGCGGCTGGGCTCCCTCACTCACGCTCCCCGCTCCAGCTCGCTGCTCGTTCTCCCTGAGCCGCCTCCTCCTCCTCCACCTCCTCCTCTCGGCTAGAGGCGGGCGGTAGGGCGCAGGCGCGCCAGGCCCCGCGCTCAAGCCCCGCCCCAAGCCGGAGAGGCTCGCGCCGCCTGGCCATTGGCTGGAGCCCCAGGATGAGGGGGAGGAGCCTCGGCGAGGAGACACAGGGCCTGGCGAAGAGGCGGGAGGAAGGAACGCGGCGACGTACGGGGCCGCCCCCCGCGCCGCGTTCCCCCTCCCCCGCTTTCCCCTTCTCCAGCCCGACCCGGGACATTTGTGCGCTACGGCGCGCGGCAGTCGGAGAGGCGGAGAGGCGGAGAGGCGGAGAGGCGGAGCCTCTCTGGGCCGCGCGCAGGCCCCCCAGCGGGCGCATCACGTGGTTTTCGGAGCTGCTCCCCTCCTCTATGGGAGAGAGGGGTGTTCGCAACCCCCTCTAAGTACATACCTCCTAGTAACATTGGAACCCAGAAATACATTCACTCTCCCCCCTCCCGGGGCACTGCTGGGGCTTCCCTCTTAGAGGGGAGAGGAAGGCGACACTTCCATCCTATTTTCCAGATGGGGAGGCTGCTATCTCAACTCACTCGGGCTTGTTTGCAAAGCCTGAAGCTGCCCAGTGCACTCACAGGGCCTTGTTCTGGTTTTCAATCCAAGTTCTGCCCAGTAGGCTGTGTGCCCTTGGGCAAGTCACTTTTCCGTTCTCTTTACCTATTTATGTTATAAAGTTATAAAATGCGGAAAAGGCTGACAAATGCAAAATTATAAAATTCAAGAAAAGGCCGAACTGAAGTGGAAGTCCTTTGCCGTCAGGGAGGCCAGTCCTTTTGGCCCAACCCAGTCCCTAACACTTTCAAGAAACCCTAGTGCGAATGCGCAGCCTGCGCGACGCAGCTGGAGACGCAGCTGGCGAGGGTAGAAAGGTGTTAGATTCATTTTGCCATATAAGAGATGATAGGCCTGCTTTTAGAGACCATGTCTTCAACCATTAGGTAAGGCCAATGCACTTGTTTAAATAACGCTTTCTAGGTAATGCAATGTACCTTACTCTCCTGACTCCAAGGCCCCAAGACGTGGACCGCAAAAAGCTTCCCTGGGTGTGTGTAACCAGACTTTGATACAGGATAACTTGCGTTCCAGCAACCACAATTCAGCGTCTTTATTTTTCAAAATGGTCCGTGGTGAGTGATCGATAAATGTTAATAGTTCGCATCCAGTCCACAAGTACAGAATACAAATACCTTCTTGGGACTCCCCGCAAAAATAAACCATTTCACCTAATCCTCCCTCCTCCAAACCTGATTCTCTATTGAGTCCACCTCAATCCATGCCTATCTCAACTGCACAGGCTTAAAGGAAGAATTGTTAGTATACGTTTGACAACTAGCTCCCAGAAGAGGAAAAAAAACACACACACACACACACACACACACACACCAAAAACCCTGATGGCATTTGATTTTGGTGATGTAGAAATACAGTTGCCACGGCCAGTTTCCTGCTAGCACGGAGATGTCACTGAACAGAGTTGGGAAAAAATACCAGGTTCCAGGGCACTGCTGAAACCCATACCACGGGCCACAGGCTGGGATAAACACAAGCACTTTCTCATTCAATCCTCATGAAACACAAGGTAGGTATTAATAGCCTCATTTCACAGATAAACTTAATTATTTTTAATATACAAGTGGCAGAGCCAAGGTTCTAAACCAGGTGAATGGACAACGAAGCCCCTGGCCTAAGCTAGATTTTCCCATGTTTTGAGATGACCTACAGTATAGTTACATTTGCTGTCGGGATCTGGCTCACTGTACGCACAAAACAACGCTTTATCCTTACTAAGCGTGATGTGACCCTTCATCTATTTTCTTTAAATGCCAGGTACACTCCACTAAAACTATTCTGTGACTCACCAATGTGGTAAAAGATTCTGGAAAACACTGTGCTGAGGACTGCTGCTACACACACCTACAGCGTCCCTTAAGTGCCTGATCTGCCCGTGTTTCCCAGCCATCTGCAGAGGCTCCAGAGCGCCCTCCCACAATCCCAGCCCTGAGGACTGTCCTGCTCCTCCTCTTCCCGACCTTTCCCACAGCACTCAAGACAAATGCAAGGAGCACACACTAGGAAGTGGAAGAGAAAGAGAAAGCAAAAGGTCGAGGGTTTCGGCAAACAAGGGAGTGGCACAGACACACCAAGAGATAATTTGCCCACGGTGCCAGTATTCGCCAAGATCTCTCCTTGGCCTCTTACCTCACTCAGAATTCGTTCCTCTCTCCTCTCCTCCCCAGTGTCCTTTTGGAGGAGGAGAAGCCCACAGCTTAGCTCATGGATAAGAGAGATGCCGGTGCTGCCTGCAGTGCAACAGTGTCCCGGGATGACCGGGAAATCTCAGCTAGGATGGCCTTCAGTACACACACACACACACCCCATCTCAGCCAGCCTCCTTTTTCTGTTCTGTAAGATGGGCTTAATGTCCACAGCACGGTGCTGTTGTGAGGGCTGGGGGAGAGAGGAGCGCTCAGCACAGTGCCTAGCAGATCAGTGCCCAGTGAATGGCATGAGCTGTTATCTGGGTTTGGACGAACCACTTCGGAAGGACTGTGGGGCCCCTTCTCCTGTTCATCCTCCCAGGAAGCTAAATGGAAGGAGACCAGTAAGATTCATCCACATTTTGCTGCTCACAAGTGGGAATGAATTTACTACCCATCTCAAGAACACAGATTATGTGCCAGTCACTGCCTTAAGTGTTTTACTTCTATTGAAGCCTCCGAGATAGGTACTGTTGAGTCCATTTTACAGAAGAGGGGATAAAACACAGGTTATGTCACTTGCCCAGCAAGGTCACACAGTCAGAGCCAAGTTGGAGCTTTACCCCAGTGGGCCATCAGTGGGGCAGGCCCCTGGACCAAGGCTCTGTGGGGTCAAACTTGCCATGTCACCCAGCACATCCCTGGGGGCACTGACATGAGGACCCGTTGGTTCTTCCGCCTGAGCCAAGTCTGCAAATTAGGAAGATCCCTGGGACCCCAGCCCCTCTCCAATGAGCCAGCCCGCCTGCCGTCACATTTCCCTAGGGCACTGTTCTCCTGTCTGGCACTTATCCAAACCCAACCCTCATGAAGGCCCCAGCACATGGCCACTCTAGCAGGGAGCCCTAATCACCACGACAGTCCACTTTGTGCCCAGCTCGAAGCTGTGTCTGCAAAGAGAAGCCCTCACCTCCAAGTTCAGGGTCAATGAAGGGAGGAGCAGACAAGTACAAAGTAATGCTGTAAGGGCTGCTCTGGGGTCACTCTGGACACTGCCATGGCACCAGGGAGCTGCTAATGGCCAGCAGCTCAAGGGAAAGTGCATGCGTGGAAGTAAGAAGTGACTTTTCGGTGGGAACAAGGATGTACACACAGGTAAAAAGAGGAGAGTGACAGGGAGAGAACAAGTGGGTGTTCTCTTATTCATGGCCCCAGATGAGGGAATAGAGCCTCAAGAGTTGTAAAAGGTGCTGGAGAGAGCATGAATTTGGAGAGGTCAGCAGGGACCAGGTAGGCAGAGCCCAGCAAATCTCAGTCTTTACCTGAGGGCAATGGGACAGCAAGGAAGTGGAAGGATTTTAAGCCAATGAGTCACGTGATGGGCTTTGCTCAGGATGGATGGGAGGAGGAGGAAGCTGGAAGCAGCCTCAGGAGAAGGAGGTGACCAGGAGTCTGGGCCCGCGGCAGCAGCGGGAAAGAGAGGTGGAGGGATAAGAGGCTGAGGGGCCAAGACCACCACGACTGAGGGATCTGACAGGATGTGGGACCGTGAAAGAGAGGAAAGGGGTCACATGTGTCTCCCCAGCCTCAGGCTGGCCGATGGTGCCACAGACCAACACAGGGAACCCAAAACGGGTGTTTGGGAGCTGGGAGACAGGCTCGGTGTAGGTGTTGGGGTGGGGGTGGGGGCAGGGATGAGCTCCCACGTGCTCCAGGTCTCCCAGTTTTCCCTCTTTGTTTTTTTTTTCTTTTTCTTCAAATAAACCTAATCCACTCACCCTGTGCTTAAAACCCGTCCGGGCAGTTTGGGGTCACATCTCAAAACTCTTAAAAAAGACTAGGCAAAATAAAAAAATTTTAAAGACACTTAGGAGTCTGTCTTTGCAAACCCCTTCAATCTCCAAGAAAACGTGGTGCGGGGACATACCTTCCTTTGGCGAACCCAGAGAGGTCGGCTTCTTCTCCGGCTTGGGGGCAGGAGAGGGTCTCGGTTTCTTCGGTAGGGGTGGGAGCGAAGACGGGCGTTTGGGAGCCATGCTGGGAGAAAGTCAGAGAATCTGACCGAGAGGAAGTTGCAGGGCTGGAAGAAGCTGGGCGAAATGAGACCGCCCCAGGTGCGGGAGCTTTAAGCTGCCCTGACTGGAGGGTCTATTTACAAGATAGTGGGACACACACCTCACTCCCCTCCCCCAGCCTCATCCCTTTGCACCCACCCTCCAATCAAGATCTGCTTCTTTTAGTGGCTCCCCGCATTTCTCGAGGGCCCTTCCAGGCACTGAGTGGACGGGGGAGGTATTTCCTCTAGGGAGTGGCCAGGGCTCCCTAGGACCCTCTGGGTCTGATCAGCAGCCCTTCCCCAAATCGCCTGGGCAGGCACTGCGGACAAGTTTTCCTCCTCTTTTTTACCTTTGGCCTCCAGAGAACTTACATGTAACCTTGCTCCACCTCAGCCTGGAACATTCTCTAGTCCTTCCAGCCCCAGTGCCTCCATGTCTGGCTAACTCATTCATTCCCAACCTCCAGGTCTCAGCTTGGAGGGATAAATGAATATTGAAATAAGGGGTTCCCAATCAAGAATTACAAAGGAAAAAAAAAGGAAAAAAAAAAGGAAAAAAAGGAAAAAAAAAAAAAAAAGAATTACAAAGGAAGAAGGAAAAGCAGGAGCCCTAGAAAGCAGCCATTCATTCTTCACTCATTTCAGAAAAGGATACAAGGGTCAGGAGTTCGAAGAACACGTTGAAGCCATCTTGTCTGGGAGTCACAGACCCCAACACCTTTTGGGCCCTGCTGGGTACGCACTAGGAGTAAGACAAGCGAGTGGACTTCAGGGGGAATTCACGACAGGTACGGAAGGTAAGTCGGTACCACCGCTCTGGAAAACTGGCACCTCTGACTCCAGCGCTGAACCGCATGCTGATTTACTCTGTCACCCTGCAACTCTGCCCCAGGTTGCAGCCCCATTGGAAACGCATGGCCCCGTGCACCAACACAGGGTGGGGCGGCAGTGGGATTCCAGTCCTTCCTCCAGAAAGTAATAGAATAACGAATAAATAACAATACAAGAATTGGCCCTGGCCAGGGAGGCTCAGTTGGTTAGAGCATCATCCCAATGTACCAAGATTGTGGCTTCAGTCCCTGGATGGGCCACATACAAGAATCAACCAATGAACGCATAAAGAATCAGAACAACAAATTGATTATTTTTTCTCTCTCTCTCTCAAATCAATTAAAAATTAAATAAACAAAAATAGAAGAATAAACCACATATTCAAACTGTAAATCTGATTTTGCCCCAGTCTGTGTGTGTGATTAGTGTATTCTAGAATGTGCATAGCCACCAGATTCATAAAAGCGAAAATCTGGAAACAATACAAATACTTGTCAATGGGCAAATGCATGTGTTGTGAGGTTTTGACATGAGAGAACACGGGAGAGCAACGAAACCAATGGACTGCAGCCACGACATGCATGCAGCCTGAACACAGAAGGTCGGGTGGGAGACGCAAGATACAAAGTAGCACAGGCAGTGTGCTTTCCTTTGCATAAACTACAAAAACGGCCAAGCTGGCCTGGGCTGTTGAAGTCGTGAGTGTGATTCCCTTGCCTTGGGGCAGGGTGTCACTGGAGGGGGCCTTGGTGCCTCCGGAGCCCCCATGAGGCCTGGTTTCTGGATCTGGGGCTTGTTCTACCTCTGTGATTTGTGAACCCTGTGTTGCCAGAACTTTGATTTTTTTCCAAAATGAAGCCAAAGATACACATTTTTATGTGAGATCTCTGGATTTTTAAAAGTTAGCAATTATTGCCCTGGCTGGTGTAGCTCAGTGGATTGAGCGCGGGCTGCGAACCAGGCATCGCAGGTTCGATTCCCAGTCAGGGCACATGCCTAGGTTGCAGGCCATGTCCCCCAGCAACCGCACATTGATGTTTCTCTCTCTCTCTCTCTTTCTCCCTCCCTTCCCTCTCTAAAAATAAATAAATAAAAAATAAAATCTTTAAAAAAAAAGAAGCTTTATTTAAAAAAAAAAGTTAGCAATTATTAAACATTTTAAAAACATACTTTGTAAAAGAATATATACCACATTTTTTGAACTATAAGATACACACACACTCCCAATTTGGGAGGAATAATGGTTGTTAATGCTGCTGTTGAGTTCTGTTTACATTTACATTGGTGAGATATTATGTTATTTATGTTATTAAATATTTTACCACATTTTTTGCTTCAAAATTGTTTTTCCTATTTTCTTCCTCTAAAACCTAGGTGTGTCTCATGGTCCGAAAATATGAATACATTATGCCCTGGCTGGTGTGGCTCACTGGTTTGAGTGCAGCCTGAGAATCAAAGGGTCAACGGTTCGATTCCCAGTCAGGGTACATGCCTGGGTTGCAGGCCAGGTCCCCAGTAGGGGGCATGTGAGAGACAACCACACATTGATGTTTCTCTCCCTGTCTTTCTCCCTTCCTTTTCCTCTGTTAATAAAAAAATAAAACCTTTAAAAAAATAAAATAAAAACACACTTTGTGAGCCATGGCCAGGTACATCGGTTGGTTAGAGCATCATCCTGATACACCAAGCTTGAAGGTTTGATCCCTGGTCAGAGCACAAACAAGACTCAACCAATGAATGCATAAATAAGTGGAACAACAAATTAACATTTCTCTCTCACCCTCTTATCTAAAATCGATAAATAGCCCTGGCTGGTGTGGCTTAATGGATTGAGCTCTGACCTTCGAACCAAAGAGTCACGGGTTCAATTCCCAGTCAGGGCACATGCCTGGGGGCCAGGTCCCCAGTGGGGACATGTAAGTGGCAAGCACACATTGACGTTTCTCTCCTATTCTCCCTCCCTTCCCCTCTACAAATAAATAAATAAATCTTTTAAAATAAATAAAATCAATAAAAGTTTTTTAAAAATATATACTTTGTGGATTAAATGAAATACGTGGTCAGGCCACTTTCAGCCTATGGGCCATGTGTTTGCAACATCTGAGATAGTACAGTGATTTTCCTTTTTTTTTCTGTTTTATTTTCCTTATCAGTTACCTCTCTTTACGAAATTAACCTCAGACATAAGTAAGCGATGCCGACGCCAGCAAGAAGCTGAGGCCCTCTGGCGGGGCACCCTCACCTTTGCCTCTTGCTCCCTCTGTCCTCCTTTTCTTCAACAGCAACAGCGTCGGAGGGTCCTCGGGGTCCTCCTGAGATCTTTGCAAAGTCACAGTGTCTTTGTCTTATAGATAGGCAAGCTGAGACCTCAGAGAACTGACTTGCCACAGGTCAGGAGGAAAATAACTTAGTTAACAGCTGGAAGCGGGACCATGGGATCACTTTCTCGCAGGGGTGACCAGCCTAAGTCTCGGCATTTACGCCTGTGAAGTGGGGGTAACGATGCCTGCCTCTCTGTCTCCCATCCGAGCACTCACCAGCCCTGACCCTGCTTAGTGGGGTCCTGCTCAGGCCTGGCCGAGATCAGACAACATCGGGGGCGCTCAAGGTGGTATGGCGACAGATTACCTGCCTCTTTGTTTTAGGATTTTCAATTTGTCGACAAAAGGGTCATCTTTTCCCTGTTTTTACCCTCAGAAATTGTCCAAAAACATGATGGGAAATGAAGATGAATACTCTGTAAATAAAATTGGGAGTCGGCTAAACCACAGAATGAACAGGTAGGCGACTGCCAATGAGAAGGGACAGGATGTGAGCAGGAAGAGGGGACAGACGCCCGGCTGCAGGTTTCTGGGAGTAGCAGCAAAGGACCCCGCTCAACTCGGAGGAGCTAGCCTGAAACCCCACGCTGGAACTGAGCGTTCTGATGGGACTGGACGCTGCACCAGGCCCGCTGAGTTCCAGAATCAAAGAAGGGGAAAAATGAGCAGTGGCCTGGAGGAGCTTCGTAAAACGAACCCAGATTAAAACTACTTAGAGCCCTGACTGCTGTGGCTCAGTTGGCTGGGTGTTGTCCCACAAAGCGGAGGGCTACTGGTTGGACTCCCAAACCCTGCCAGGACACGTGCCTGGGCTGTGGATTCCATCCCCCGGCGGGCACGTACGAGGTGCCTTGTTGGTGTTTCTCTCCTTTCTCCCTCTCCCCACTCTCTGAAAATAAGTAAACTCTTAAAAAAAAGCAAGCAAACAAAAAAAAATCCCAACTTTGAGCTACCTATTTTTCCCCACCAACCCGAAATCCAGAAGTTTGGAAACACTTTTCCTGGGTAAGGGTGTGAAGAGAGGTCCCTGTAGTTTAAATAGATTCAGCCTCTTGCAGCTTAAATGGATATAACCCTGTTGGGGGCAATTTAGCCTAAAGAGTATCTATGAAAATGTACAAAAGCAGCTCTGGCTGGTGTGGCTCAGTGCACTGAGCACAGTCCCGCAGACTGAAAGGTTGCTGGTTTGCCTCAAATTCAGGACACACACCTGGGTTATGGGCCAGGTCCCCAGGTGGTGTGATTGATGTTTCTCTCTCTCTCTCTCTCTCTTCCTCTCTCTACAAATAAGTAAATAAAAATCATTTTTTAAACACTGCAAAAACACATGCCTTTGACCCAGAAATTCCCTTTCTTGGAATGTATCCTACAGGTTCATTTCAGAGATGATACCCGTACAAGGCAATTCGCCGCAACATCATAAAAGCAAAGATTGGGAACAGTCTAACTTCTTTAGGCTTCTGGAATGCTCTGCCACCAACAAGACATTTTCATGTATACCTAGAACACGAGGACTTAACAGAAGGACCCCCAGGAAGGCGATAACTTGGCCATCCCCGGGGAGAGGACCCGGTGATGGGAAATGAGAGGACAGGGATGTGAAGGAGAGCTTTCACTCTTTACCCTGCTGTGCATTCTGAACTTTGAGTCCCATGACTACATTACATTTTTAAAAATTACCTGAGCTCCAGTATTTAGATCTAGGTACAGACCCACTTGGCCCATGTCAGCTTAAATTCAAAATAACAGACCCCGCCTTTCCTTTCTTGTACAGCTTCCAAACTTTTCACTTCCTGGATTCCCAGAGGTGTTACTAGGCAATGGTGCAAATCTGCTCCCTTCCAGAACAGGCTGCCAACGAGGTGGAGGCAAGGCTCCTTCCACCCCACCCCAGAGTTGACAGGCTCAGGATGTCCTTTAACCCAGAGGCTAGGCTCCCTGCTGGAACCAGAAGTTTCCAAAACAGTTGAACCCCCGTATGTATTGTTCAGTTGTCTGTGTGCACTGTAGAGTAGCTATAAGTAGCTACCATTTACTGAGCTTTAACGGTATGGGAGGCATTCACTAGGCCTCATCCTTTTGAATGCTCCCAGATTAGTATTTTGTTCTTATTTTTTACGGTAATAATCAAACCGAATGAAGAATCCATAGTTGAAGAATCTTCCCCCACCAAATTGAAAGGACAGGAGAGTCAGGATTTGAACCTGTGTCTTACTGACTACCTCACACAACTTTTGGTCTTAATATGATACAGAAGGGTTGCTCCGCAGAGCCTGGTTGCCAGGTGAGCTCAGAACACACCGACACCTTTCTCTGAGTCTCCTAGGGTCCCAGGAGATCTTCTCCAGCTAGCTCCTGGTGACTTCCCTCCTTCCACACCACTCAGGTACTAGGACTGCCTTTGTCTTCATTGGGTGCCAGGCCCCAAAGTCTACTGGGTTCTTTTTTCATTGCCCTCACACTGTGCTTTGGCTCCTTAATAGTCATTAAAAAGCTATAGCCTTGACTGGGTGGCTCAGTTGGTTGGGGTATTGTCCCGTACCCCCAAAGATTGCCAGTTCCATCCCCAGTCAGGACACGTTTAAGAATCAATCAATGGATGCATAAATAAGCGGAACAACAAATCAGTGTTTCTCCCTCTGCCTCTCTCTCTTCCTCTTCCTTATTCTCTCTCTAAAATTTAAAATAAAATAAAATATTTTCCTACCTCATGCTTCCATGAACATTCTTTTTTTTATTTTTAAATTAAAATAAAACCTTCACCTGAGTATATGCTTATTGATTTGAGAGAGAGAGAGAGAAATAGAGAGGAAGGAAGGAAGGAAGATGACAGAGGAAAACATTGACCAGTTACCTCCTGCATGCTCACCCACCAGGGATCAAAACTGCAACCTAGGTGTGTGCCCTGAACAGGAACCAAACCTGCGATCGTTTGGTGTATGGGACACACCAACCGGGCCACCTGGCCAGGGCTCCATGAACATTCTTTAAAAAAAAAGAGATTATTGCACAAAACTGGTTTTTAGTGTGATTATTCCCATTAACAATTTTCCTTTAACATCTTTTCATGCTATTTAATACTCTCCTGTGATGTTTTTCATTGCTGCAGTATTTTCTGCTGGATAAATGTGCTAGAATTTATTTACCTAGACCACGACAATGGCAATTTAAGATGTTCCAACTATTTTGATGTTGCAAATAATATATTTTTTAAAAGATTTTATTTATTTATTTTTAGAGAGGGGAAGGGAGTGAGGAAGAGAGGGAGAGAAACATCAATGTGTGGTTGCCACTTGAGTGCGCCCCCCGCACCCCCCCCCTCTGGTGACCTGGCCCGCAAACCACGCATGTGCCCTGACTGGGAATTGAACCTATGACCCTCTGGTTTGTAGGCTGGCACTCAATCCACTGAGCCACACCAGCCAGGGCTGGTATCATAAGCAATGTTGTGACGACCATCCCAGCAACTAAATCTTGGCACGCACACACGGTTACTTTCTTATGATACACTCCTTGCACTGCAGTTGTTGAGTGAAAAAGTATGTAGAGCAATGAGGGCTTTTAACGTGCTGCCGGAATGTTCAGGTGCACGCCTCTGTGCCACCGACCCTGCCTTTCTCGGAACTTCCTCCCTGCTAGGCGGAAAATTTCCTCTGGGAGTTAGCATTACTAGTGAGATGCAACAGGTTTTCACATGCTTCTTGACTGATGACGGTATGTATTCTTTTGTAAATTGCCCGTTTGTGTTCATTGACCCCCCCCCTTTTTTAAATTCAAAATGAGTTCAGTGAGAGGGTTCCCCACCCATAGTGACTCGGGGGGCTTCGGCGCTGCTCCCTCCTGCAGGCTGGCAGAGCACGGGGAGCAGCCAGCACAGGGAACGCTCGTCCGCGCGGGGCGCGGCGAGGCGCGGCGGCGGCGGCGCTGTTCCGGAGTCCCGGAGTCCTGGAGTCCCGGGCATTTCCCATCCATGAAATAGGAACTGGGGATCGCACCGGCTCCCTTTCCTGTGTCTCCCTCTCTTCTCTGGAGAGGGAAGAAGGAGGTCCTCAGCGAGAGGCATCTGGTCCAGGGGAGGTCGCCGCCTCCGGAAAGGCAGTTCGCCCAGTTTCTTAGGGAGATGTTTCTCATTTCTTTGTCAGTTTATCAGTGTATTTTACATATTAAGCACATAAGCCTTCTCTCTTCTATGTTGCAAAATATTTTCCCCTAGGTTGTTATTTGCTTCTCATTGTCTTCTAAGTGATACTTTAATTGTGGGTGGGGGTGAAAAGACTCGCAGTGTGTTTTATTTTTATGCAGCCAAGGCCCTGGGTCTTTGTTTTCTTTTCCCTTTTTCGGTGTTTGCTGCCATTGGTGAAGCTTACAGAGAGCTGCTCCACCCCGGGACGATGGAAATAATCACCTGTGTTTTCTTCCACTATTGGTTTATCTTCCTTTTTAACTTTACAAGTTGTAACACATCTGTATTCATTCTGGAGTGTGATGTGAGGCAGGATTGTAATAGACTTTTTTCCCAAATGATTGGTCAGTTGATCGAACACATTTTTCAAAATCTAATACATATTGATTGTCTTTTTTTTAAGGTTCTATTTATTTATTTTTAGAGAGAGAGGAAGGGAGGGAGAAAGAGAGGGAGAGAAACATTGATGTGTGAAAGGTACATGGATCAGTTGCCCTTCCCACAACCCCATCCGGGGACCCGGCCTCCAACCCAGGCAAGTGCCCTGACCGGGAATCGAACCTGCGGCTTTGGGGTTCACAAGCCAGCACTCAGTACACTGAGCCACACCAGCCAGGGCCATGTTGGTTAAGTCTTGGCATGAAAGCCCCAGTGGAAAGTGGTAAGAAATGTTGGAGTGGGCGGCACATGAACCATCTCTCATTGAATAACTGCGGATCATAAGGTTCAACTTTACCCAAATAATTGTTTACATGTCGCGTTTTTCAACAGAACTGGTGCTGGAGTTCACAGTGTTGACAGAAGAAATACTGGAGTTGATATATTTAGAAGAAAATCTGCTTACGTAGAACAACATGCACTCACTCAGTCAGTCCATATTTATTGTCTAATACATACCTAATAGCAATGATTATAAGTTCAAGAGCAAAATACAGGTAATAAGGTAAGGCCTCCCTAGTAAGTTGGCATTTGGGCCGAACCCCCAGCAAGTGGGGGAAAGACCTTGAGACCGTCAGGGAATGCACATTCTAGCCCACAAGTGGCAAACACAAGGCCCGCAAGCCGAATCCGGCCCTCTGCCTGGTTTTATCCAGCCTGGCACCTTATTTCTACCCAGAGGCAGTGCCAAGTTCCTTGCCCCTAGTTAAGGATAATTATACAGTCTTAAAATTACATTCAGCCCTTTGAAGGCAACTGCAAGGCTGATGTGGCCCTGGTGAAAAGGAGTCGGACACCCCTGGGCTGTATGGGGTTGATGCTCGAACCAACTAAAGTACCTGACCAGAGTGTTTGTTTGTTTTTTTAATATGAGTTTATTTGAGTCGACTAATGGTAAGCGAGATTTCAAATGCTCTCTGGGATTTCTTCTGAGGGTGATGAAATGTCCTAAAATTGATTGTGCTGATAACTGCACGAGTATGAACATACTAGAAATCACTGAATTATATACTTCAAACAGTTGATTCGCATGGCATATGAAGTATATCTTGATTAAGTTGTTAGAGTGAACCAACAAGAGGGGGGGAGGACGAGCTCAAGCCCCAAGTAGAATGCATGTCTGTTTTAGCTCCGAGGAAGGGTTGGCTTGGGGACAGGATCTGAAGGGGATTTTCTCTTTAAGAGAGAATTCCTCTGTTTTAAGACTTTGAAAATTGCAAGGAATTGGCCCTGGCTGGTGTGGCTCAGTGGACTGAGTGCCAGCCTGTGAACCAGAAGGTCAATGGTTCGATTCCCACTCAGGGCACATGCCTGGGTCTCAGGCCAGGTCCCCAGCAGGGGGCGCATGAGAGGCAACCACACACTGATGTTTCCCTCTTTCTCCCTCCCTTCCCTCTTTGTTAAAATAAATGAATAAAATTTAAAAAGAGAAAAAAAAGAAAATTGCAAGGAATTGACAGCTCAGACTTTTAAAATTCAAAAACAAAAACATATATTTAAGTCTGTTTCTAGACTTGTTATGCGGTTGAATTGATACCTATGATTATTCCAGTGTCAACTCAACATTCTTCAGGCCTGCCTGGGAAGCTCATCTGGTCAGAGTGCCATCCCGATACGCCAAGGGTTTGGGCTTGATCCTGGGTCAGCCCACGCAAGAATCAGCCAACGAGTGCGTAATAAACGGAACGACAAATCATCAACGTTTCTCTCCCTCCCCCTTTCTCTCTCTCTAAAATCAATGTAAAAACATTGTTTATATTATTCTACTTGGAATACTACTCCTTTTTTATTTTATTTATTTATTTTTTAGAAACAGGGAAAGGGAGAGAGAAATGGAGGGAGAGAAACATAGATGTGTGAGAGAAACATCAGTTGGTTGCCTCTCTCATGCCCCCAGCTGGAGACCAAACCCTCAGCCCAGCCATGTGCCCTGACCAGGAATCAAGCCAACAATGCCCAACCCCCTGAGCCACACTGGTCAGGGTGACTGCTACTTTTTTTAAACAGCCTTTTTTAGGTATAATTTACACACCATGTATTTCACTAATTTTAAGCATACAGTTCAATGGTTTTTAGTAAATTTACAAAGCTGTGCAATCATCACTACAACCTGATTTTAGAACATTTCCATCACCCCAAAAAGAAGCCTCATGCCCTTTCCTACCATCAGCCCCAGGCACCCACTAATCTATTCTTTGTCTCTATAAATTTGCCTTTTCTGGATATTTCATATAAATGAAACTGTACGTGTCATCTTTTATGTCTGGCTTTATTTTATTTTTTAAAGATTTTATTTATTTTAGACTGAGGGGAAGGCATAAAGAAGGAGGGAGAGAAACATCAAAGTGTGGTTGCCTCTCACGTGCCCCCAAGGGGACCCAGCCAGCACAACCCAGGCATATGTCCCAACTGGGAGTCAAACCAGTGACACTTTGGTTTGGAGGCTGGTGCTCAATCCACTGAGCCACACCAGCCAGGGCTGGCTTTACTTTATCTACATCTTCATACGTGGTGAAACTTGGCTTCTTTCATTATTCTGTAATTTTTGGAATTTTATTGGGCATAATCACAGCTTTATTCTTCCAAATGAACTGGAACAAAAGTCATATTCAGAACACATTTTATAGATGGAAAGAGACCCCCCGCTAAGTCCCAACATAATCATTTAGAGTCATGTTCTACTTAACAACGGATATGTTCTGAGAAACGTGTCTCAAGGCGATTTCATTGAATGAACATCATGGAGTGCGCTTGCAGAAACCCAGACGGTCTAGCCCACCACACACCTAGGCCAAGTGGAATCGCCCACTGCTCCCAGGTTATAAGCCCAAATGGCATGTTACTATATTGAATACATAGGGAACCGTAACACAAGGGTAAGTACTTGTGTATCTAAAAATAGAAATGGTACAGCAAAAATACACAGAAAGGAGAAAAGAAATGGTACACCTGTATAGGGTACTTGTAGGGCTGTAAGTTGCTCTGGGTGAGCCAGTGAGTGAGTGGGCAGTGAACGGGACATTATTGCTCCCCACTGTGGACTTTATAAACACTGCACACTGAGGCTGCACTAAATTCTAGGACAGGAGGTGAAACCAAGCACAAGAGAAAATGTTGCAGTCAAGAGACTCTGTAGCCCTGGCTGGTGTGGCTCAGTGGATCGAGCTCTGGACTGCAAAACAGAGGGTCACCAGTTCAATTCCCAGTCAGGGCACATGCGTGGGTTGCAGGCCAGGCCCCCAGTTGGAGGCATGTGAGAGGCAACCACACATTGATGTTTCTCTCCCTGTCTTTCTCCCTCCTTTCCCCTCTCTAAAAAGGAATAAATAAAATAAGAAAAAGAGAGACTCCGTAAACATCAGATGTTTGAGGCTGCTGCCACAAAACAGGATATAATGTTTTACAGCAAACTTTCTTTATAAGTAGGAAGAATACACTCTAACATAGCAGTAAGAAGTATGCTATGTAAATACACCAACCAGTAACACAGTAGTTTATTATGATCAATGAGTCATATGTGCTCTGCATAGCTGTGTGTGCTACACTTTTACATGACGGGTCACACAGTGGCTTTGCTTAGAGGAGTGCCTCTGAGTCTGTCGTTGACTGAAATGTTATGTGGCGTGTGACTGCATTTAGTCTCTGAATAAATCTTGATTCTAAAAATCTAATCCATTTTACACACACTAACTGGTGTGGCTCAGTGGATTGAGTGCCAGCCTGCAAACCAAAAGGCTGATGGTTCAATTCCCAGTCAGGGTATGTTCAGGGCACATGCCTGGGTTGCAGGCTGATTGATGTTTTTCTCTCTCTCTTTCTCCCTCCTTCCCCCTCTTTCTATAAATAAATAAATAAATGAAATCCTAAAAAAAAAAAAACCTGAAAACTTAAAAAAAAAGAACAAAATTTTACCATTTGGAACAGCATGGACGGACTGGGAGGGTATTACACTAAATGAAATAAGTCAGTTGAGAAAGACACAAACCATATGATTCCGTTTATACGTGGAACCTAAAGAACAATACAAACAAACGAACACAACAGACACAGACTCATAGATACGGGGAACAGACTGATGGCTGGCAGAGGGGAGGGGGTTGGGGGGCTGGGTGCGGCGCGCGAAGGGACAGAGAAGTGCAGATCGGTGGTGACAGAACGGTCACGGGGACGTGGAGGACGGCACAGGGAGCACAGTCAGGAACACTGTGACAGCTGCGCGTGGGGCCGGCGGGCACAGGAGCTTCCAGGGGAAACGCTCTGTAAAGTGTCTGATTGTCTAACCACTAAGGTGTAAGCCCTCAACTAACACAAAATAATAGTGGCTCTACACTGTAATTAAATAAATAAATAAGAATTAAAGAAAATACTTACCTGGCAGGGTAGATACTATGATCACAAAGGAGCTTTTCCAAGGTCGAGGCTCATCCTTTGCACTCCAGCATGCTGACCCCTGTGATTTCCCCAAATGTGGCCTGCATAGTTTGTGGCAGTGGGGACTGCGTTCGAGTTCTCCCCTGGTTAAAAATAATAATAATAATAAAAAATAAATCAAATCCATTTTCAAGGGATAGAGGAATTTTTATTTTTTAGAACTATCAGACTAAAAAGATAATTACAGCCTCGACCCGTGTGGCTCAGTGGATTGGGCATCATCCGGCAAAGCTAAAGGTCACTGACTCGATTTCTGGTCAGGACACATGCCTGGGTTTGGGGTTCGGTTTCTGGTCAGGGCACCTCTGAGAGGCAATCGATCAATATTTCTCGATGTTTCCTATGTTTCTGTCTCACATCGATGTTTCTCTCCTTCTTTTTCCCTCTCCCTCCCCCTCTCTCTAGAAATAAATAAAATCTTTTATAAAAAAGATAATTCCAGAACTTGTTACAACACTAATTAAGATGTATCCCCAGAATAAAATACACCATAACCTTACAAGGTAACTGATGGAAAAGGCACTTCCTTCCAATCAGTTCTGATTTGCTTCCTAAAAACAAAATAAAGATACACGCTCAACTGCGGGCCAAATTAGTCTTTCTTCCAGAGGCTCGGTTGTTCTTTGCATAATGGGACCGACACTTATGTGTTGGAATCACGAACAACCACTTGCTTTACCTCCACTACCCACCTGTAGGGTCGCCCCAGCCCCACACACAGAGAACTTGTGTAGAACAGGTGCTGTACTTATGGTTCTTGTTTTTTTTTTTTTTTTAAGATTTTATTTATTTACTTTTGGACACAAAGGAAGGGAGGGAGAAAGAAGGAGAGAAATATCAATGTGTGGTTGCCCCTGACACGCCCCCACTGGGGACCTGGCCCACAATCCAGGTATGTGTCCTGACTGGGAGTCAAACCAGCGACCCTTTGGTTTGCAGGCCGACAGTCAATCCACTGAGCCACAGTAGCCAGGGTATGGTTCTTGTTTATTAAGCTCTTTCAGGTGTTAGACGCACTTAACCTTCACAGTGACCAGGTGTGGCAAGTAGTGTTATCCCACATTCTGTGCATTCATTCAAGGTGGGTACACTGGAGGCCGAGGAGACAGTGGCCCAGCGCATGGCAGAGTGGGGACCCACATACCACAAGCAGGAATGAACAGTGGAGGCGCAATGCCAAGCTGAGAAGGACAAGAAGGCAGCCAGCCGGGGTCACGATGGCAAATAATGAGGACGGCCTCTTTCAATTAGGTCTTTGGAGGTGAGTCCAAGAAGATGCCCTCTCAGACTTAAGAAACATGAAGGAGCCCTGGCCAGGGAGCTTAGCTGTTTGGAACATCTTGTCAATGCACCAAGGTTTCAGTTTTGACCCCAACAGGGTTCGTAAGTGGGTGGAGCAACGAATATGAGTCCTTTCTTCCTCCCTCTCTCTCTCCAATCAGGTTAAAACAATTAAAACAATTTTTTTTTACCCTCACCCGAGGGCATTTATTTTCATTGTTTTGAGAGAGAGAGAGACTGACGTGAGAGAGGAACATCGATTGGTTGCCTTCTCATACGTGCCTGCACCAGGGATCAAACCCACAACCCAGATATGTGCCTCAACAGGGAATTGGATCTGCGACTTTTCGGTTTGTGGGATAATGCTCCAGCCAACTGAGCCACGCCAGCCCGGGCAAAAGAAATTAAAAAAAAAAAAAAAAAAAAGATGGAGCCAATGCCTCAGAGCTGGAGACAAGTGTTTCAGGCAGAAGAAACTGAGGCACAGAGACGGATAGGAAAGGCATGAGGTCACACAGCAAATACAGAGAAGAGCCAAGATGTAAAACTCTACTGCCAGATGCCAAATTCCCCTTCATGAATGACATTCTAATAAACCAGTCATTTTTTAAAGATTTTATTTATTTTTAGAGAGAGAAGAAAGGAGGGAGAAAGGGAAGAAACACCAATATGTGATTGCCTCTCACATGCCCCCTACTAGGGACCTGGCCTGCAACCCAGGCATGTGATTGACTGGGAACCAAACATGCGATCCTTTGGTTCACAGGGCAGCACTCAACCCACTGAGCCACACCAGCCAGGGCTAATAAACCACTCATTAACTGGACTAATGTGAGGTTAATGCATAGCAAGTCCTAATAATATATATAATAATTGCCCTTGCTTGGTCCTGGGTGGAGGGATGGCAGCCCAGGGCTGGGGCTCACACTAGAGGAAGGCTTGGAAGTGTTGGATAAGGATTTCAAAAGAGTATCTTCCTGGGCTCCAGCTGGGAGAGGGGCAGGAGTTTCATCCCATTGTCCTTCTCTTCCTTCCCGCTCTCCAACTCCAGCTGGGACAAGGCTGTGTTAGAGTTTATTAAGGCTCCTTTGTCTTCAGTCCACCTTTGAGCTGTGGCCTTTCTGGCTCGGGGTGGGCCGGGGCCTGAGCTGGGTGGAGGCAAAGTCAGAGGGGTAGAGAGAGAGCCGGGCAGGCAAGCGATCTTGGGGCCTGGAGGGGCTGAAGAATTTGCCTCTCAAATGTTCCCTCTTCCTAGAGCGTCCCCTTCCTTCCCTTGCTTTATTTTTCTTCTGGCTGTTGGGTCATAGTAGGCATTCTATTTATATTTGTTCAATAAAGTTATTTGTGCTCTTCCATGCGACAAGCATGGGGCTGGGCCTGTTAACACCACCTCCTTTTCACCCCACTATCCATCTCTGAGCGGTGACCCCCGTCCTCACTGAAATGACCAAGAATCTTCCAAGCACTTTTCACGCTGTAGTTACGTGTACAGTGTCCGTCAACGCTCAGAGGGCATAAGAAAGCAGGACTGCTTTGTGGTAGCGCCTTTCCCCAAGCACAGCGTCTGACCCACAGGAGGCACAGGGAATCATTTGCTGGGTGAGTGAACACATGAATGAATGAATGAATGAATGAATGAACGAACGTGCGGATGAATGAAAGAACGAACGAACGAGTAAATGAATGAGTGAACAGTAAGTGCCTCTCGGGGCTGAGCTGGGAAGCCTGCCTGTGTGACTTCGAGGTAATGCTCAGTGCCCAGAACTGCATGGGATTTTCCCTTCTAGACTGCTCTCATTTCACGGATACTGCCTTTACTCTAAATAGTTCCGGAATTCTCCTTGAGCAAATGGGTCTTAAACTTCAGAGCACAACAAAATGGCCAGGGACACGCCAGACCCACCCTCGGTAGAGCGGATTAGTGGGGCTATCCTGGACGATAGGAATCTCCTTCGTCACAATCCACTCCCCACTCTGCAGCCAGGCTGTCCTCAAAATCCGTAAATCCAGTGAAGTCACTCCCTAGCTGCAAACCCACCTGTGGTTTCCTGGCGCCCTGGT
>PVIA01014699.1:0-25878 GCA_004024845.1 Tonatia bakeri | reverse complement strand
GTGATGACTGGATTAGTACGTCTGCCTCAGTACATGAGTGAAACAGTCCCGGTCGTGGGAAAACTTCTCAGCTATCACTAAGTGAATTGTACCAGAATGTTCGTTCCTTGCCTGACATAAAACACTGCCATGCCACACAGCCAGAAGTCTTTTGCTTTAAGTCACTAAAAGGAATTGAAAGAAGAAGTAACTGACCCATCACTACATTCATTAGACTGTGCATTAAAGAGGGTGCTTTCCCGGAAGTTTTCAATGAGCCCTTACAGTAACAACGGAACTCACTGGGTATTTACCATGTGCCATGTTCCGTACCAAGCATCGCACGGGGGACAAGCTCCTTTGACCTCAGCGGGTCACAGTTATTCTGGAGAGCAGCAACAGTACATCCCTTTCTCACACAAGGAAATGCAGACCGAGGTTCAGTCATTTGCTGGAGGTCACAGTTAGTAAGGATGGTATAAGGATGCAAACCCTGATGGTTTAACCACCAGCATCCTAAACGGTACTCTCCTCAAGGGAAAATGCTCAGTGGTTATGTATTTGGAGATTGTTTATATATATGGATCTCTTCTAAAAGATATTCAGAGCAAAGACAAACAATTGAATGGCGTATTTGCTTGCCTTTGACATTGAACAATCGGCCTTTCTCTGGACGAGGCTAACAACTGTACTTGGGTTGGAGTAGATGTAAGAATCGCCGACAACTCAATCTGAAGTCCTAGGAAAAGGGCTCCACCAGACTGAAGTGTCTCAGAAATCGGTTGGCAATCCTGAGCATGTCGTCACCTAGTCACTTGCCACCTCGTGCAGTTGCCTTAAGCCACAAATTCATTCTAGTCTCTGAATAATGTAGCCATTACTCACTGACCGCTGTTTACCAGTTCCTATCACCTTCAGACCTGCCGCTTTTAATTGACTTTAATTAGAGCACTTCTAAAAGTGAAACAATGCCGACAGAAAGGAGGCGGGAGACGTCTCCTTTTCATGTCACAGTAGATGACACAGGACAAGAATGGCTTTAGTCAGAAACGATGACGCTGTGTCACGTGGAATTGCCTCTTGGTGGAACTCGGCTCTGAGGCTTTACCTTCAGTATGTCTCCAGTATCCGACCACCTCTCACCACTCAGGAAGCCGAAACCCTGGCTCTGACCTTGAACCCTGGTTCGAGCCACCCTCATGCCTCACCTGGGTTTCAGCAAGTTTCCCAAACTGTGTCCTGGATCGCTGCCGCTGTCCACACCATTCTCAACATGGCAGCCAGGGTGATCCTTAAAAAATGTAACTTTTAGGAACTGTGATTCCCTCTAGAAAATATAACCCACATCATTTCCGTCCTCCAAGCCACTTTCCAAGTCTCACTCGAAGCCTCACCCTGGGCTGGCAGGCAGCAGGGTTTCGGGTCCTGGGAAGTTTCTCACCTGACGGCCTCTTGCTCCCTCTGCTCACTCGCTCCTCTCCAACCCTGTGGGCTTCTCATTCTAACACACACCGGGCCCCCCCGCCACCCCCTGCCCCCACACAAGACCCTGTAGCCTGCTATGTTATTTCCATAAAATTTAAAACCTTCAACATCCTACCTAAGTCCTCTATTTATTATTTCTTTTTTATCCTCCATTTCACCTGATTAGAATGTCAGCTCTAAGAAAACAGAGATTATTGTCACTTTTGGACAAAACAGGGCAGAACCTGGCAAATGGTAGGCACTCAAGAAATGCGTACTGAGTGAGGGAATGGGTACATGAATGACTTAATGCTCACAGTCGAGCATGTTTCTGTGGTCGAACGTGAACATTCAGTTGAATCGATATTTGTGCAAGACATTAGTCTAACAGCAAATGATGGCCACAGGTAATGAACTGGAAATCAGAATCAAGATTTGAGGCCATGAAGAAGGTAAGATACGATAATAAAAACAGACATGAAAACCTCATTTAAAATCCCCGTTCCACCATTCACCAGCCAGGTGACCTTGGACAAGTCACTCTCTCTTTCGAATCCTCAGTCGTCTCACCTGTAAATTAGTGAAGCTGCGGCACCTGCCTCAGGTGGCTGTTGTGAAGATGGCTGTAGGATCCAGCACTCCCACTTGTGGGTATTTATCCAAAGGAACAAGGTACTAATCCAAGAAGATATGTGCACTCATATGCTCGTGGCAGCATTACCTACAATAGCCAAGATGTGGGAACAACCTAAACGTCCAGTGATAAATGAACGGACAAAGAAGATATGGTATCTTACCTACCTATCTGTCTATCAACAGGGATACTATTCGGCCATAAAAAAGAAGGAAATATTGCCATTTGCCACAACCCGGATGAACCTTGAGGGTGTTATGCTAGGCGAGATAAGTCAACTGGAGAAAGGCGGATACCATGTGATTTTGCTTTATGTGGAACCTAAAAAAACAAAAATGATAATGAAAACAAACACAACAAATAAACAAATTTATAGATACAGAGAATATGCAGGTCATTACTGGAGAGAAAGGCAGTTGGAGGGCAAGACAAAGGGGCAAATGGGGTAAATTTTATAGTGATGGATGGCAACCACTTTGGCACCACGTACAGATGTCGAATTATAATGTTGTATGCCTGAGACCTGTGTAATAACAGCAATAGTAAAATGATCAAAGGAGTTGATACATGTAAAATGCCTCATATAAGGTAATTGCTCAATAAATAAATAATATCAATTAGTGGTAGTAATAATAAACACAGTAACTTTTTGATATGTATAGAGAGCACCAGAACTCTCTGAAAAACATGCCCCCACAGTGACTACAAACCATTTTGAATCAATGGTGCCTGATGAAGTCTAGTTTTAAAAGCAGGAGCAAGTTTTTCAGGATCTCAGAGATGACGGGAGTGGCGTGGCTCTCTGTGAATCAGTTGATACAGCGCCTGACACCGCCCTGCTCCGTGGTCCTCAGACCTTCTTATTCAGGACTCCATCACATTCTTAAGAATCATCCAGGGCCCCCGAAGATCCCATATCTAGGTGGGTTATATTTATTGGTGTTTCCCGAATTAAAAATGAAAACAGAACTTTATAAAATGAATTTATTAAAAACGGCAAGTCGTAAACTCACTACACACTAAAATAAATAACATTTTTTATTTAAAAAAGTGTACTTGCCACAAAAAAGTGAGGAAATAGTATTGTTTCACAGTCTCGCGAGCCTCTCTCATGCCTTGCTGCACAGGAGACAGCCGAGTGTGTGTGTGCACTTTGCTTTCATCCTCAACGACAACGTCACACGTCGTGCAGACTCGGGAAACTCCATCGTGTGCTCATGAGGAATGAGAGGGAAAAAGACAAAAAAAATTGAGTGTTGTTATGAAAATTATGTTCACCTTGTGGGTTCTGAATTTCAGAGGGCACCTCCCCTAACTCCCCTGGAAGAACCACTGTACCAAACTGTGGTCTTTGTCTTCCTGAGAGTTAACAAAACTAGAAAATTACATCACTTTCAAGTATCTTTTTCTCACATCGTGTTGCTTTGCAGCCAATCTGATTACACGAGAAAATTTAAAAGGTGGGACTTAGGCCCTTCCTTCATCCCATTCCTTTCTCTCCTCCGCTGAGGAACGAAGCCTTGCAGCCGAGACCAGGAACCGGTCTCACGCGACAGGCAGAACTTTCCCCACTACTCGTGCGCCATCCAGGACTCCACCCCTTGCCTTCGGATGGTGTGTAACATAATGTAGGAGGCAGTGAGAGTTCTTTGAAAAGCACATTTGCAAAAAAAGAAATTCAAAGCCGTAGATATTTTTACTTAGTTGTCATTAAAAAAAAGAAAGAAAAAATGTCCTAGGGACCCTGGCTGGATGGGTCAACTGCACGGGGTGTCCTCCTGGTACTCCAAGGTTGTGTGTTTGATCTCCCGTCAGGGCACACACAAGAATCAACCAGTGAATATGTACATAAGTGGAACAACAAATCAATGTTCCCCCCCCCTCTCTTTCTCTCTCTCTCTCTCAAATCAATCAATAAATATTTTTTTAAACCCTAGGAAGCAACAGGTGTCACTCAGTTTCCATTGAAATACCCAGGAAAACAAACATGGGAGAGGTTTACACCAGCACTGGAAATTAAAGGCAACACTGAACACACACCAAAAATGGGAGGCCATGTGACCGAGCGAACCCCCGGGGGAGCCCTATGTGAGAACTCTGCTAATGGACAATAACGTGTGCCTGGCATCCTGAGCCAGGGCACCGAGATCTGGAAGCAGGACCAGCCCAGCCAAACCCACGCCAGATCTCAGCTCAAGCCAGGGAGGCTGGCAACTCAGGTTTGCAAAGGGCCTGTCCGTAGCTCTTGGGGCCTCCTTCTGTCTCTGCGAGCTACTCTCATAAAAACCCTGCCAGCAATGGAAATGGAGCACATTTTTAAGAAAGCAAAATCCCTCTAACTTCCATAAAACCAAAGTGCAGAAGCAGTCTGGGAACCAGGCAGTAGCTCCGAAGGGACACTCGAGTTTGGATCACTCGGCTGGACCGACAGCGGAGGTGGGAGGCGGGCATGCGAGATAAGTGGGGAAAGGGTGACAGGAGGTGCGGCAGAGCTCACCTTTGCCTTTGTGCCTCAGGGGCAGGGGAGGGCGGAGCTCTGGGTCTTGTCATGCATCCTGGCTACCGCCTGGATACCATCCCCCTGCCTCTGTCTCTCTGAACTGCAGCCCCCCTGCGGCGAGCTCCCTCCCTTCTCTGCTCAGACCTGAGTGGACCTGTCTGCGCGCTTTAAAGAATCCTTTGACACTCGGTTAATACGTGCCAGGGCGTCAGCCACACCCAAGTGGCCTGCAAGGGAGCTAAGGAAACTCAGTGTATTATGACTGTTAAAAAAAAAAAAAAGGTCTGGAAGAGTTCCTCTTCATTCTAAGACAAACAAACCTAAATAATCAACAAGCATGTCTAGACCGGACTGGCATTCCTGAGATCTTCCTTCCTGCCCGTGCCAAGGCCGCTAGCCCTCTGTGTGAAGTCGCGGCAGACTGCCTCCAGCCCAGCAGGGCGCTCTGGGCTCTGCCTCCCACTCGGTGCGGCTCTTTCATCTGGTTTCTGTTCCATCGGCTCACTACCCGGCACTCCTCCTTCCTCACCCAGGGCACGAGGGACCCATGTCATCATGAGACTTCACCCATGTCCTCCCAGACGCTCCCAGTCTGTGAACAAGATGGGCTTCGTCCCAGGACCTCTCACAGACGCTCGTCTGCACTCGGCCTGGGTCTGGAGCCCCCGGTCCCTGGGAAGCAGAGTCGGACGGCACGGGACACTACACCAAGACCAGCAACCCAAGAGGGGAAACCGAGTTTAAGGAACGGGAGGAAAAGTTTTCCTCCCCGCAGATTTGCTGCAGGAAACAGGAGACTATCCTAAAATATATTCATTCTGTACTCTCTCTCAAAAAAAAAAAGACACGTTGGAACCGAGGCAAGGAGAGGCTGCATGGAAACGAAAGTCGTAGAAGCCGAATGGAAACGTCTGTGGGAGAGAGAGCTATCTGACGCTGCAGACTGTCATCTCGTTGGAAATGGGGCGAAACATGAGACGCGGTCCCAGAACACTGAGTGACGGGGTGAAGATGACGACGAGGAAAGACATCACAGACGAAGCGAAGTTCACACAAACCCGCACGGTGAAGCATCAGCCTTCCCAAAGGAGAAAGCTGAGCAAAGGAACAGGATAAACGACCCGAAGGAAAACAAAGAGGAGAAATGAACGTGTCCAAGAAGAATCTTCCCCAGTGTTTAAAGCAGGTCTGGAGACTTAAGAAGTAAAAGGGCCACGTTGTGTGTGAATATAGAGGGTTTCCTTTCCCGTGTCTTCGTCCTCCTCCTGCCCCTCCCACCGACATCCTGGCAAACCCTTCGCTGAGCCAGACTCCGGTCTACCTCTGCCAGGAGGGAACTTCCTGAATTCCTTACCTGTTACATCTACCTCTCCTCATCTCCTGAAGAACCTTTATCATACTCCGCCAGTAGCAATGACCATGATGGAGGCTTCTTGTTTTAGCTTGGGTCCTCTCGTAGTAGATGCCAAGAAGAGATTAAACGTACAAGAATTTTATTCTGGGAAACACCTGTGAGAGAAACCGGGGGAGTCAGCACCTGTGGGCAGACCCCCATGGCAGTCTGACTTTCAGGGAAGGAGAGGCATGGAGGGGCCAGAAGCAGCCCCACATGCGGGGCTGTGCCTGCCAGTCTTTGTTAGGCTACCAGGAAGTCCTAGAGCGAGCCTTCCCGTCCCACCCGTCATGGGCTGGGAGGGAGGTACGCCTGCAGGTAAACTCGGCCATGAACTTCAGAGCATGGCTGCTCTCAGTTACACTCAGCTGGTCTGTCAGCCGCATTCTCATGGCCACCACAGTGCTCAACAAACGTGAATTCAGTCCATCTTATCGAGCCTCGGGGCACCATGCATGCACGATTCCATGCTCCAAACACAAAAATGGTCCAGGCTGCATCCCATGTGTTTGCAGAGTTCAAAACCCAATGGAGAGGACAAACACACCAGCCAGTGTGGCGCCCATTGCCGATGCTACGGGAACACAGAGGAAGAACACAGGAGCTGTACCTGCAGAGTCGGGGATGCAGCCTCGGAGGAAGCAAGCCTGGGAACGCAGCAGCAGGCTCAGGGTCCAGCCAGAAGGGAAGCGCCGGAGTGCGACAGGCTGCTGCTATCTCAAATATGCGCAGCCCCTCCCTGGGCAGGGCTGCAGTGCCGCCTGGTTCCCGGCAGGCTGGACCACACGGAATGCCGGCCGTTTCAGCTCGCAGCACTTCCGGCATGCTTTCGCAGCCGGCCCGTGGTTTGCCAGGCCCTCTGCTTTCCCTGACCCCCGGGGTCCGGAGAAGCAGCCCTGTCAGCCCACATTCCAGAGTGAAGATGACATGAATCAGAGCAGCAGCTGTCCCACGGGGGACACGAGCAGGACTGAGAAACAAACCTTTGTTTTGATTGCACATTAAGATGCATGACCACAGCAGAACCCAGCACCCAGCCTGCTCTGACAAGGGCTGGCAGGAGGCACAGAGACAGGAAACAGGTATCAGGTGTCCTGGGAATCCCTACCCCCACCCTGTGGCCCGGAAGTAGGCTGTGTGATGGGCATGATGGACAGGAGATAGAATTGTATAATACAGTCTTCTCTGATGTGTTAATGATATGGTGAATAACCCTGGCTGGCTGGTGTGTCTGGGTGGATCTAGTGCCAGCCTGTGAACCAAAGGGTCGGCTGGTTCAATTCCCAGTCAAGGTACATGCCTGGGTTACAGGCCAGGTCCCCAGTAGGGGGCGCGTGAGAGGCAACCACACACTGATGTTTCTCTCCCTCTCTGCCTCCTTCCCTACCCCTGTCTCTAAAAATAAATAAATAAAATCTTTTTAAAAAATATATGGTGAATAATTCAGACAACAGAGTTTCACTGAAGGGTTTTCACTACAGAAGAGACTTTAGCAAATCTGGTTTATAAAGTATGGTCAGGAAGCCCAGAGGGATGTGCTTGTAACTATCCAGAAAGAGCCCCAGTGGGCTAATCCAGTGAGGGGCAGTGAGGACAGAGGCAGGGGTGGATGTAGGTGACGCCCAGCAGGCAGATGACATGGGGGACAGAAAGTCGTGAGTGAGTGAGGGCAGCACAAGCATGCAGGCCCCAGTTTTTGGGAGAGCTGATGGTGTTTGGCTTGGGGAACGCTGAATCTGAAGTTCCTCCACATCACCCATGTGATGGCTCCACAGTGAAACAGCACAGCTGCAAGGTGGCTCAGGTGAGGCAGACCAGACAGAGCAGCCCAGGTGAGACGGCCTCGGGGACACAGCTCCGATCAAGAAAGTGCAGTCACTGATGGACGTTGGAAGTGCGCTCCCCTAAGGCAGAGGTGCGGCTGACCTGTGCAGACGAGAGTGCCCCTACCCAGTCCCCAAGGGGTCCACTTCTGGGGGTATGAGGACTCCTAGTCCTCACCAGTTGGTACAAATAGCACCGTCCTGACTGGTGGGAGTCACTCCGATTGGTCAGTGAGGATGCTAATAAGATATAGTGGGAGGAGCACAGTGCAGGAGGCTTGGCAGCTGGGCCTGTGGCCTCTCCCTGAAATGCAGGGAGTGTGAAGGTCATCTGCCAACAATGGCTGCTAGACTCTGGTTTTGAACTTGAGCCCAATTAACCACAAGTAGTCCTTTTGGGCAGGTGTCTTCTTTTCAGGGTCAAGATAATCAGTTATTTCAAATTCTTAGTCTGATAATTACCAAATCCTGCCCTATCTGAGTCTGGTTCTCACGCTTTCTTTGACGTTTGGGCTAGGTTTTTGCCCTTTAGCACACTGGATGATATTTTTGTTGAAGGCTAGACGTGAGAAAACTGGGCACAAGGAATGGAGGTAAACAGCCCATAGTGTGAGGCTGGATATTTATCTGGCGAGGACTTAAGTTGTATTTAATGGTTGATGTAGATGCAGAGGTTCAAGGCTACAATTTCTTCCTGAGTTTTTGCTTCTGTCTCCCCTATTACCTTTGTGTTTTCCTAGAGTCTTCTTCTTCAATAGAGTCTGTGCCTTGTAGTTGTTTCCATTATAATCTCGTTATTATTATACGGGAGCCCCATCTGTGTGGTGGCATGGTGCAGAAAGGAGAATATTCTATGATTCTCTTAGTATGTTTCAATCTTTTTTTTTAATTTTTATTTATTGATTTTAGAGAGAGAGGTAGGGAGAGAGACAGACAGATAGACAGACAGACGTCGATTTGTGGCTCTACTTATTCGTGCATTCATGATTGGTTGCTTCTTGCACGTGCCCTGCCGGGGGTCAAACCCGCAAACTCCATGTGTTGGGACAACACTCTAACCACCTGAGCAACCCAGCCAGGGCCTGTGTCTCGGTCTCTCAGTGACCCTGTGCTCCTGGGCTGTGACCCTCACAGACGCTCCTCAGCTTCCCTTAAGGGCCCAGCCTTCAGACCGTGAAACAGGGAGACTGGAGGACAAGGAGCTGGGTGTTTTTCTTCCCCCGTGTCCAAGGCTAGAGAGGACTGTGGTTGGGCCGGGCGTCTCCCCCTCCCCACGGTGGTTGGGCTCTGTCCACATGGTTTTCCCTGAGAGCAAGTCTTGGTTAAAAAGGATGGAACACTCCGTCTGTGTTTCAGATGGTAACGTTTCCTCGCTATTCCCTCTGCCAGAAGCATGAGGTGGTGTGTCTCCCATCTTCACCCCAAGGACCCAGTGGAGCTTCTGGGGACGAGACGATGGTCAGGTCTCCCGGAGTCATCATCTCCCCCCAGCTGGCTCGAGCTCTGGCTCCAGCCCCGCAGGTGCTCCTCCCAGCAGCAGCTTCTGCCCCCCAGAAGCTGTGATTCCTGGTACCCACCTGACCGTCCCATCAGTTTGGGGGGTGCTAGGTGGCGCTGAGACCTCCAGTCTCTGAGCGATCTAAGAGAAGTTGCTGATTTTCAGTTTGTCCAGCTCTGTCTCCTTTTCTGAGGCCGGAGTCAGGACTTCCCACAGAGGTATGTGTTGGACCAGAAACCAGAAGTGCCTGTGGCTTTTGGGTATCACAAATACGCTTCCTCCTTCTGTCCTGGGGATGACCCACAGCTGCCTTTCACTGAACAGCAATTCTTACGTAGTCCGTCAAAATTCGCCTTCGGGTTCGTGCTTTCACATTTCTGTTCAAGAAGACTTTTTCTGTTCCTAGTTGAAAAGATATTTCTTCTATAGTCTTTCCTATTGACTTTGTAATTTTACCTTTAACACTTGGGTCTCTAATTCATCTGGAATCCACCTTTTCCAATGGTGTTAAGAAATGATTCAGTTTTTGTTTTCTCTACACTGGGAGCCAGTTTTGGCAATGGAGTCTGTGAAACCATCCATTCTTCGCTCTGTGATTTGTGGCATATTAAGTTCCCCTGCATACACCCTCCTTTCTTCTGGGTCTCTGTTCAGTTCCACTGGTCTGCTTGTCTGTTCATGTGCCAACACCGCAGGGTTTTAATACCATGTCAATATCTAGTTGGACAAGCCTTCTTCTCTCTTCTTTTTTTTTTTAAGGTGAACGTGCTATTCAAAAATGCACTGTTGAATTATATTTCTGTGTTTATCTTTGGGCCTTGTTTCTCCCATCTTTACCAAAAGGAATGCAGGGATGCCTTTCAGCTAGTGTTCCCAGCAAATAAAGCAAGCCTTTCCTACGTATGTGCGAACAGAGCTGTTAACCCAGCGTTGTTGGGGCCCGTGCTCCAGGCAGCAGCCCCGTCGGGAGCTGGGCACTCCCTCTGCTCTGCTCTCCTCGGAGCCGAGCTGACTACAGGAAGAACAATAATCATCTGTTGGGAACCACATCTTTGGTTTCTGGCTGTCATTCTTTACAAAAGGCTAGCCAGTCCAAAAAGATGTTATCCTTAGCGGGGATCTAGAACAACTAGATTGGTTTTTAGGAGAAAGTACTGAGGGCCCATGAAGTGAGCTTATTCCCCAAGATCTCACCATCTCCTTTTCACAGACCAAGTGTCGGACTTGGTCCTTGATCCTCGGGTCACTGCTTCCACCAGTCCCCGCACTGCATGTCTTCCTTCGGCGACCAGGGCAGACAGAGGCTCTGAGCGGTCCGTTCTGAGAATGGCCCCAGAATGAGCGTGCAGTTCATTTTATACACAACTGCTGATGGACAGGAATGCACCGCGCCCCAGGAGCCAGTGGCCGGACACAAATCAGGACCTTGTTTCCGGTCATAAGCTGGAGTTTGTTTTCTTGTTTCCTGACAACTTCGGGCATCTTGGAATTCAGTATTTATGTAAAATAAGGTAGATGTCAAGGTCTGCTGCAAATATTTTGAGGATAGCAAAGCTCTGACAGCAGAAAAGGGCCTGAATTAGAAACTGCAGTGACCTAATCGCCCTAGCGGGGGCAAGTGACTAATTGATTCTGTACACACAGCTGCCGGAGCCCAAGTGTGGAGGCCGAGCTGCCGCATCGTTCATATAAACCGTGTATCATTTAAAGTTATTTTTATGTGTTGTCCTTTAACCTAAGAGGCTACCGCTCCATCACAGAAGCATTCATCAGCCAGCAGTTGTAACAGATAAAAGAGATGGTCATACTGCTTTCTATTAAAAAGGAAAATAAATTTACCAAGACACAACAATGCATAGGACAATCCATATTGTCTTTTTGCAGATCATGTTATTCAACTATTTCTCATGTTTTTGATTCCTCCACCCATTTCTATTTCTTAGTTGTTCCTTTTTTATAGGAACACATACTGCACACCCTATCAAACACAGTGGAAATATACGACTCTATGACTTACTCTGAGAATCTGTGTGTCTGCTTGAATGTTACTTGAAGCCTGATGAGATCATTCTTTCGAATCTGGGTCAGAACTGACGGGCACCCCAGAGTGGATGGCAGAGCTGGCTGCAGCTTGGTCTTGGGTGACCGTCCCTTGGAGACAGACAGCTTTTCAAGTGAGTCAGGGTGCTCTGCTCTCTGGATTCCGACCAAGGGAAACTGAGCAAGACTGCTGCTCTGGGCCAGGTCAGGCAATGGGTCCATAGCCCCCCGCAGATCAGGTGGGAGGTGCTTCCCCAGGCTAAAGCTGTTGGAGGAGAAACACCTGCAAAGGTCATGTGGCACAGCCCATGCTCTGAGACCTTCCCTGCAGCACCCTTTATGATAATGAATAGCTAGAAACCAGTGTACAGCCATATAGAACATATTATTATTCATTAATATAGTTTAAACAACTAAATAAAAGGTTATTTGGGAATGCAAACAATGACATAAGGAAATATTTATGTTGACTAAGTAAAAACATTTGAATGTAGCCCTGGCCAGTGTGGCTCTGTCGGTTGGAGCATCGTCCCGTGCAGCAAAAGTTTGCACAATTCCCAGTCAGGACACATGCCCAGGTAGTGGGTTTGATCTCCGGCTGAGGTGCATAGGGAAGCAGCCAGTCGATGTTTCTCCCTCACATCTCTGTCTCTCTCTCTCTGTCTCTCTCTCTCTCAAAGCAAAAAATACAGCCTCAGATGAGGATTAAAAACAAAAAATTTGAGCCCTGACTGGTGTGGCTCAGTGGATTGAGTGCAGAACTGCGAACCAAAGGGTTGCTGGTTCAGTTCCCAGCCTAGATCACAGGCCTGGGTTGCGGGCTAGGTCTCCAGTAGGGGGCGTGCTAGAGGCAACCACACATTGATGTGTCTCTTCCTCTCTTTCCCTCTCTCTAAAAATAAATAAAATCATAAAAAAAGTTGAACATTAAACCCCATCTAAAAATGATTCCAGTTACACAGCAGGCCCGACAGGTGGACAGTGTGTGCGGAGGAAGAGGTGACCTACGTGACCGCGCTGTGTGCGCACATGTACCTCCGCAGGCGCAAATAGTCCCAGGAGAAAATGTCTGAATATCCCATTGACAGGATTGTGACTTTCTGGGCCATTTTAACTTGTCTCTGCACTCAATTCAGGGTCGGCTACAATCGGTATAAATTACTTTTAGAACCAGGGAGGGAAAGAGCTATTTGAAAAAGTCTGCCTTCCCCCTGCACTGCTGCAGGGCCAGCAGGGCCAGGAGGCCCGGCCCAGCGTGAAGCAGGGTCCAGGTGCCTGCGCGCCTCGCGATGTGGACCAGTCTGGTCTCGGCCAGGGCCACGCAGTGCGGGGTCCACCCCTGACGAACCTAAGGGGTTACCATGGCGTGTGTCTGAGACTTATTCACGTAGGGTTCTGGCGTCACCTACAGCCAGGCCCGAGGGAAAGGTACACATGGTGGCCCACCCAGCACAGGCCTGAAAGTCTTGCAGCAATAAATCAGGCTAACTATTTCGTAAGACACACTCCACTCCCCTATCTTCACTTCTCCATAATTATCTGAAGGCCGGGATAGAATTTGGGAGTTTCGGACTCCCCAGGATTCTGAGATGGCACAGGCATGGGCAGCCATGGCCTGCCCTCTTACGCCCCCCGCTCCCCCACCCCGCGACCCCCTGGCCCCTGGCCCAAACTCTTGTAAACCGGCCTTTGAGCTCAGCATCTGCCCTGTGAGCGGTGCCCCTGGCAACCCCTGGCCCTGAGGCTGCACACTGTTGGGGGAAGGGCCTGTGACGGACCTGCCAGGCCCTGGGGCTGGTGTCCCCAGTTCCCAGGGCCCTGGATTCTCAAGAATAGTCTAGTAGGTGAACATGTCCCCTTCACCCTGCAGACCCCTTACCTCGAAGTGGAGAAATGCTGTTGGAAAAGGGCCAGAATGTGGACAAGGATGTCTGGTGGTGTTAAAAAATGATTAGTGATGACAATGTAAGTGCTACAAACAAACTCCAAACATGCAGTGGGCAGTCTGTTCCCAGGTGTTCAGAGAACTAACATGAATAGAAATTTTGCATTATTTCATTTCCTTTGTGTCTGCTCGAGTGTTTTAAATGGCTTAGCACATCACCTGCTTTGACAAATGTTTCCCGGGGACTTGACAAGACGGAGTGCTCTGCCACTGCTGCTGAGTGTCCTGGCATATCCGAAAGGCCAGGGAGGCTGGGCATGCCCCTTGGGGCGCGCCCATTCTAGCCAATTTTCTGGGTTCTGCACGCCGTGCTGGCTCCTGGAGGCCCGAAGAGGAATCTCCAGATGGGACTATGGATTTTGCTATTTCTCTTTTCAGCTGCATCAGGTTTTGCCTCGTATGCTTGAAAAAGCTGTTGTTAGGAGGATACATCCTTAGGATTGTTACATCTTCTTGGTGAAATAACCCTCTCGTCCCTGTTTGTCACCAGCCACAGTCCTCGAGCTGTGGTCTGCTTTGTCTGCTATTATGTAGCCTCTCCGGCTTCTTGTAGTGTTATTTGTATAACATACCTTTTCGATCCTTTTACCGTAATTGAAATTGCGTGTTTCCATTTGAAGTGGCTTTCTCGTACCCAGCATATCTCGGGTCCTGTTTATGAGTCAGAGCCAACAGCCTGATTTTGGTGCGTTTAGATCATGTGCAGTGGGTGTAACTATTGGCGTTTGGACTCGGGCACAGCATTTATGATTTTCCTGCTTTCGTCTCTCTGTTACTTCTGATTTTTTGAATTTTTTAAATGGTTTTCAGTATTTCATTTGAATTTACATACTGGGTTTTGGCTATGTGTTTGTTTTTTTTTTTAGTTCTAGTTGTTACTCTAGAGGTTATAATATGTGCGCCCGGCACATCGAGTCTGCTGTGCGGGCAGGCTCGGTGCACTCTGACCTTTTCCTGCGTAGGACTGCTGGGCTCCTCGAGTCAGTAAATCCACACGTTTAACCGAGTATCAGACGTTTTCAGCCACATTTCTTTAAATCTTCCCTTGTACCAGCATTTTTCCTCCTCTTATCTGAGGCTACTACCATGACATCAGTTTGCTTGGCTTTTCTTCTTTTCTCCTGAGAGAGCAGTTTGTCCCTTAAAAGCAAAATACAACTTTCTGACCTCCAAATGTCTCCAAATTCTCCTGTTTTATCAGGAGAATTTTTTTTACTTTGAGTTGAGGCCAGCACACCTCGAGTGTGACATCTTTTTATAGTTACAATATCTTGTTGGCAAAATGTTTTTCCAGAACCAAAGACAGTGTCCACCAGCCAGTACTACTACAGACACACCCCCAGCAGCCCGCCCAGCCTATACTACTGTGTTGATCACATTTGAAAAGGAGGATTCACAGCAGAAATTGAAACTGAACCAAATCCATGCAGATATTTCCTGAATGTAGTTTTGGGGGTGGAATTTCTAACAGGGTTTATTGCTCCTCTAAACTCTGTAAGTACACATCACTTTTAACGTCATCAACAGCAGGAGTTACAAGTTCAAATAAGTAGTGATCCATCCAATGTTTATTTTGACAAATCTTTTCCTTTTACCTCTAAAACTCAACATACTCTCATCCTGTAATCCCGGCGACAGCCTCTGCAGAGAGCTGTAACAAAAACCATGAATACTATCAGTTGCCACTTGAGATGAGTAAAATACACATAAATTCTCTGGAGTGGAAAAATACCCGCCGTGGGCGTCTTTCACTGTCAGTCATGAGAAACAAAGTTCTGGAAGGCATGTAGTGTGTTCGTTGTGTAGTGAGTCCCCTCTGACACTCGGTAATTCACGGAGAACTTGACACTCGCATTCTAATCGCCCCGTCGCAGCGAGAGCTGACACTCAACCGCAGCCTCTTTGTGCTCGCTGTCAGAACCGGGGCAGGAGGCCGCAGAGCGGGAACCCAGGAGGTGCCGGCTGAGGGTGTGGAGCTTGAGGTCCCTGCAGGGAGTGCGGGTGAAGCTGTGCATCGACAGTCAGATAAACCGTTCGAAAGGTCAGAAGGCAGTTCTGGGTTGGAAACGTAAATGTGGCTGGAAAATAGGTCTAAAACTTCGTGTGTGTTCCTCCTCTCTACACAAAGGCATTAAATGCTCTCCCACGTCCCCCAGGCCTCCCCTCCCTCACTCACCACCTGCTGTCCCAGGAGCGAGTCTACGGAGTGAGAAGAGAAGCAAAGGGCGTGAGTGTGGTGTTTATTTGGAGGATGCAGTGTCTTCTCTGTGGGGGAGATTAGCTCGAAGCCTGAGGAGAAAGATGATGATGATGATGATAACGGAGTCTGTAAGCATTACAAGGAGGAAGGCATGGAGATACCTCATTCTTCAGTTTTGAAAGCTGAGGAACATTTCTTGGAAGGGCATAGAAGATCTGAGTTATCACCATTTAGCCATCTTAGGAGACTGTCAGTGAGTCACTCCTCACTCACCGAGGCTGTCGTTTGGAGTAACACTGGCCAGTATTTGAGAAATGGCCCAAGTCCCCTCCTAGAGGCAAGCCCAGGCCCAGAGTATGGACTCCTCGCCCCAAAGAGAAGATGGCTCCTGGACTACCTTCAAGGTGACAGTGTTAATTTAGCCCCCACCCCTGGGCCAAAAGAGGGAAAAGTGGACCCATCTCTCACTGTATATCTTGTACCGGGGCAATCACTCACCATTCACAACCCAAAATGACGTATGTCCCTATTTCCATCTGACCAGTGAGTGATCCATCAGCTTTAAAATCCCGTCCCGAGGATCTGGTTTCTGAGCTCCCTTCTGATCCAACCGTATCAGCCTGCCCACCCCACCCAAAGTGGAGCCTGAGACGAAGGCATCCCTGCCAGGACTTGATTTGGAAAGTGGTCCAGGAAACAAGAAACCGAGAGCCAGTGCGAGGGAGCGGTGTCGGGCTGGAGCTGGTGTGCACTGCGGGTGCTCAAGCCCCTCAGACCCCCAAGGAGCTTTATGAAATGTGTTTCCAAGGGAGGAAGGTTGTGGGGGGGTGTGCGTGGAGCCATCTCCATCACCCATGTTCCATGGAGGCTCCCACAGGCATTCGCTCCCTATGGTTCTGGGCTGTGCATGGTGGGCACAGAGTGGGGTGGCTTGGGCACCCCATCCCTCAGCAGGGGAGAAGCCCAGGCAGGGAAGGAGAGGGGTCTGGTGAGGGGTTCAGTGGCACCCGCGTGGAACTGACTGCTCCACCCCTGGCTGAAGTAAGAGGTGGGCCTGGGAACATCTGAGTGACACAGAAGAGATGACCAGGGCAGATGTCGCGTTTGGACAATTGTCTGGAGGGGAAAGGGCAGACGCAGCATGACTCACCTTTGTGTCTGCAGATGCCCAGGGGGGTGGGAGCAGCAGCCCTTGACGACTCGAACCCTCTGTCACCAACGGAGGTGACTCCCAGCGAAACCGCAGCCCCTGGGGAGTCCTGCTGCCTTGTAGGTCGCCGAGTGGGAGCAGCTTTCCAGAGCGTCACCGAAAGCAACGGGGGTTCACCAGATTTCACCCTCCCTCTCGGGAGGCCTTGGAGCCTGGGTCCCAATGAGCATGCCCACACTGCGGCTCGGCCTCTCAGCCATTCGCTGGGAATCTGGCAAAGACTCCTGAAATGAAGACCCCGACATCCCGGCGTCCCCTGGCTGGCCTGGGTCCCCCACTTCCTGGCTTGGCGCATCACCCAGTTATCAGCTCTCTGAGGCTGTCGGGCAGGTCTTTCACCGTGCTTTCTAGTTGCTTTTAGTGTGTGAGTTTGTCTAGATGGCTTACTCATTGCACATCAGCAAAGTCATCTTTTAAATCAAACTCGTGAACCAGTAAACCACATCATGAAATAAATTATAAGTAGTTAGTAAGCATTTGAAAGATAAAAACCTCCTAATTATTAAAATATTCCCATTAAGAATGCCATGGTTTGAAACGTTAGGGCAGAATGGGGAAAGAAATGAGGGTGCCAGCGAGAGGTGACCAGGTGCCCTCAGACCTGCTAGTGAGTCAAGCAGAACTTTTCTGAAGAGAATTTTGGCAAGAATGGTGTTATTTTTTCAAGCGTATTGACACAGGAATTCCACTTCTGGGGAATCCGTTTCTTCTAAAATTAATCTGAGATGTGAACAAGTATTTAAGCCAAATATATTCAACCTAGGATTATTTTTCATAAAGAAAACATTGAAAATCTCTGTAATATAGTCAGAGACAATTAAATCACAATACATCAATGAAATAGAATGTTATATAACTTTGTAAATCATCTTTATCAAGCCTTTGTCTACCAGGAGAAAATGCTTTCAAATAACACTAGGTCTCCAAAGCAAAATTTAAAGTGCGTACAGTACAAATTCAATTACTCTAAAAAACACATAGGGAAAACGCCTGAAAAAATATTTCAGATGTTAATATTAGTTTTCTGGGTGTGGAGTTAAAGGTATTTTATTTCTCCACATTTTTATGGCTTTAACTGCTTCTCAAATTTTCTGCTGAGTACACCCAATTTTTGTATTAATTTTCTCCACATTCATGGCAAAGAGTATTTTATAGACTTCACAAATGTGGCCCAGATTCACAGGAAAACATGTAACTTTGCCAATTTTGCTGTAAAACTTCGAGCTGGGAAGCAAGCTCCAGCCTGCACGCAGGCTGCCCCCCACCCACCCCGTCTCCACCGCTCTGTCTCCCAGCACAGCGGGCTGGGAACACTGGAGACCGGTAATTATTTGTTGGTTTAATATCGTTTGTTTAGTCCCCGGAGGATGACCGATTTGCATTTCTCTGTCTTTTTATATTGATCCGTAACACACTCTGTCTTCTCCCTAATGGGTCTCCGGGCACGAACTTGTCAGTGTCACTTTCCTGTCCTTTCAGGAGGCGTTTCAGCCGCAGGGTTCTCTGGCAGCCGCCTCCCATCTCTATGGTGTCCTCCCTTCAGTGTTCCAACGACATCATTAGCAGCTGCTCCGCTGTCCTTGTTCGGGCTCAATGAGAGAGCACAATCGGACTTGGCATTGAGCGCCTGCCAGGAGGGACCTGCTGCCCTCCCCGCTGAGCTGTGCACAGGGCCCGCTGTCCCTCACCCGGCCGGAGCCCAGCGCCGGGGACCGACCCGCCTGGCTGCCTCCCAAGCCATGAACGCCTTGAACTCAGCCTTGGACTCAATTTCTTCTTCAACAGAGAGAGGAAAACAAAACAGAACCAGACAAAACACCCATCCGCACACACCAGTGTAGTGGTGTGCCCTGATATCTGGGGACTGTTTTAGCCGAATTGACCATCTTCCCATCCAGGGTGCAGGCTGGGTGGACCTACAGAGACTGCCCCCACCCGCCCCGAGAAGCTTCCTGTCACCTCATCTGATCAATGTGACATGCCGTGCGGCAGGGCCACGTGACAGCTCCACAAGCCACACCGGAACGAATAGATGTGTGCTGATCATGTGCTGTCCAGTTGAGAACTAAGACACAAAACCGTGTGCACACGCTGAATCCCACTAAACGAAAACACTTCTGTGAAGCAGAAGTGAAAATACACACCGAGAGGCGTCACCGAGATTGTCTAGTTCGTAGGTGGAAGACAAGTGCAGACAGACTGCCCGGTATTACACTTCAACTCGACCCAATGGCTACCAAAGACACGATCGTATGCAGTTGCAGTTGGCTCCCTCTAGCAACAAAGAATCATTCTCTGAAGGCAGTGAATAAAGGAGATGGTAAGAAAAATTCCCACTCTATTGTGTTATGAGGCACAAATTGTATTTTAAAAGAAAAGTTTTTTTGAACTTTACGTTTTTTTCTACAAGGAAAGAATAAGCCCTCCCCTTTAAAGACTCTCTTGAAAGAAGCTGGAAGGCAAGAGAGTGAACCCCCTCAGCCCAGCACCCCTCTGTGCAGCCCAGCCCAACCCAACCCTCTCCTCGCGAGTATGAGGCCCTCACGGACATCAGTACCATTTCCCTCACACTTAAAAGAAACCCTGCTTTTCATTCATTTTCTCTGATAAAAGCAATAAATGTTTCCATTAAAGATTTATATATAATTACTTCCTAATATTCTTTCACTTAAGCCTCATGGCAATCCTGTGAGGGCGATACTATTACCCTCATTGTACAGATGAACACCCTGAGGCCAAAGGGGCTGTGGGACTTGCTGGGGGTCACACCATCACAGCAGGTGGGCTCCCTCCATGCCCTCGAAGGGGTTGCAGCTGCCCATTCTTCCTAGTCTCCACCCTCCCCCGCCGCACAAACGTGGACTCACACACCACACAGCAGAGTGCTCTTTTCCTACACAGGCAAGCTTCTGCAATACTTCTTGTGTTCCTTGTTTCCAGCACTTTTTCATCCTTTCGGTTTTTTACGTAGGGGACCAATCTGGACCTGGAACCACCCTGACGTTCCAGAGGCTCCCCCAGTCCCCAGACCCAGGTGGATCCTGGAGAGATGGAGCTATACCTCCCCTGGCGAGGTGCCCCCATGCAAGCCCTGCATGGGCCCCGTCAGACAGAAGGGGAAACTGAGGTTCTGTGGTCACGGGATGTCGAGGTAAGAAATTTCTATGAAGTTAGTGGATGACAGTTTCCAGGAAGCAAAATTTCAGTGGGCTGAGAAATTGCCCAGAGAATGGCAGTTTTATAGCTTATTTTATACACTAGATTCAGACAAGGAGGTGTAAGCGGGGCTGCGGGGTGTGTGTGGAGGGGTGCTACATGAAATCCCCTGGTGGTAGGTTAAGAGGGTGGGGGAAAGCAGAGCAGGGAAACTCGGAGACTGGGTAAAAAAGGGACAGGAATAGGCACACACCGTTTCTACACTGTTGTGCATGGGGCAGTTCATTCTCACAGAGACGGTTTACAAGGGAGAGGATAACAGTGAGGAGTTCTGTGGTCTCGGGTTCTGGTGCCAGAGGCTGTGCTCCCGGACGTCTGGAAAAGATTGCTCTGACATTTCAAAGGCCTGTTATCTCAGATGTGCGAAGACAGCGGACAGGCTGACTCCAGGTGAAAGCTGACCTTTGTCACAGGGGCCACAGGCCTGGGACGTGACCGCCCGCCAGACTCGCTACAGGTCAGGAAGTTTTGTGATCAGGTCATCCAGCATGGCTGCTCTAGGCCTTGGACCATGTGGGCCCCCCCACACAGGCCTCCCCTGGGACTTGTTAGGCTCAGCACGTAGCCCCTCTTTGTCCACAAGGAGAAGTTTATCCCTTTTTCACACTGGACAGATCATCTTGTCATCAAGAGAGAAAGCAGCCTTACAAAATGAAGTTCTGCCAACTCGGCGTTCACAGAGCCACGGCAGAACCTGGGTGGGTGACGGCGCCAAGGAGCCGCTGAGTCAGCCCACTGTGCGAGTTCCCGGACCCCGGCTGCGTGAAGCAGCATGTGCCCTTACTGTACAGCTCGGTCGGACTGGGGCATCTGTTCACTGTTGACTGAACCCGTCCCTCGTGGACGAGAATTTCAACAGGATGCTAGTCATAAGCAGAATTGTTTGGGCAAAGGTTAGACAGACAAGCGTGCCAGTGGATGTTTCACTGGTTCACGAGGGCAGAAGTGGGGAGCAGAGGGAGGCACTTCCACACAACCTGAGAGTCTCTGTATTTTAAGTAGGAAACTTAACCCGTTCACATGTTGTGGGTCGTTTGTGAGTTTGAAGTTACTTCTGCAAATTCAAATTTCATTGTCTCTTTTCTACCTTCTCTATCAGGTCTCTGACTTTTCTCGGTTATTTTTTGTGCTGATTCTATCTCAGCTTTTGACCAAGTGTCCTTGACAGAGCAGTTCATAGTAACCCTGTTAAACAGAAGCCATCAGTCTGTGTCTGGTTTATAAAAGACAAGGACAGGGTGTGGAGCTGTTCTGCCTTAAAGGAGACTAAAGGTACAAAATGACTTAATGCAGTGACTCATGCCACAGTGAGTCTTGTACTGAGAGGGGAAAAGTGCTGTAAGGACCATTTACTGGCTCAGCTAACAAGTTATTCTGTGTCCAGGAGATGAAGATATTGCATCAACGTTACATTTAATGGAATTGATACATGTATTGTGGCTGCGTAAGAGAATATCTCTATTCTTGGAAAATATACACTGGCGATTTAGGGGTAAGGGGCCATGATGTGTGACATTCTCAATGACCAGGAAACAAATTGTGTGGGTACATACATTTCCTTTGCTCTCCAGGAGAGCAGTGAACAGGGCCAGACTTCACTTGTTGCCAAACCGGATTGGGAAGTGCTATCTCATTTGTTTTAATTTGCATTTCCTTAATTCCCGGCAGAGGGAAGCAGGCCAGCTCTCTCTTATCTCCTCTCTCTGTTTTATAGGCTCTATGGTGAATGGTAATTCGTCTGGGGGGGGGGGTCCCTCGCTTTGGCTTGAGGAGTTTACGCATTAATTTTTTGAGACTCTGGAATTTTTTCTGTTTCATAGGGCAATTTTTCACTGCATCTATGATCTGTATGCCTTCCGTTTATGTCTTTTGCCTTATTTTTTTCCCAGAAACTCTGTCCAGGCCCCAAGTGTACGTTTTAAAATCACGGCACTCCTCTTTCCAGAGGACAGCTCGTAACTCCTAACAGTCTGGGCAGAAGCAGGGAGCGAGGGAGCCTAGATCATCTAAAGCTTTCACTCAGGTGCTTCCTTCTGAAATTCATCCTCACCAAATTCATTATTTCCTTTCCCTTTGAATTCGATTGTTTGTTTTGGGGGGTGCTGAGTTTTATCAGTTCTTTGCAAATTTTGCATATGAACCCCCTATCAGATGTCATTACCGGTAAATATATTCTCCTAAATGCATTATATCTAAGGCAAAACTAAACACTGGTTTTATTTGCAAGACAGAAACAGTGTGTGCAGGAAGGACATGACGCTGGAAAGGCACCGCTCACTGTCTTGTCTTTCTCCCATTTCGAATTTTGATTAGTGGGAAATATTGCCAACCTGCGTACGTGCAAAATGCACACCTTGCCAGCTGGGTGGAGAAGACGGGGCAGAGGATAATTATCTGTTTGCTCATATAAAAATAAGGGCTCTTGTGTTATTTTATGTCCTCTGCGGATATTGTCAAACAGAACCACTTACTTCAAGCAATTTAAATCGGTCACGTTTCAAACAGGTGACCAAACTGTCCAGTGCTATCTGGTGTAATGTTTCTTTGTCACGCTGTTACTCGTATACGTTAATCGTAGTGACCAGCGATGAACACCCTCAAAGGTTCCCAGCATTGAACTGCAGTGTGGAACAACATCTGGAGGAGAGTGTTGACCTTAACAGTTCTGTTTCGAAATTATTGGCGATGTTTTAGGACCCAGCGGATACCAGGGCGCTCCACCTGCTTCTCTGGGGAAATGGGCCAGATGGAAGGAGGGTCTGGCTGGTGTCGGGATGGATGAAGGATGCATCCAGAGAGGAGGAGGAAGTGTAAGAGCCTGGAAACGGGTCTCTGAGGAAGTTGCAACATCATCCCGTGTCTGAGGTCATCTTGTCCTCAGAACTCAAGGTCATTCTTCTTGCTGAGCTGAAGTCTAGGCTCCCCAAGGGAAGAGTTGAGCAAAAGTCATAGAAGTTAAAGATGGTTTCATTCAATCTTTTCATTCTGCAGCTGCAAAAAAAAAAATGCTTGTGGAGGTTGAAATAAGAGCCTGACCTAGTTGCAAGCTAGACTGGAATACAGGTCTCTTCCTTAGTCCCTGCATTTATGAATTCATCGTTGGATGGGATGGGCAAGTCCCGGCAGACCTGAAGAGAAAGTGGATTGAGGAAAGCTCTCAAGCCACAGGGTAAAAGCGGCCTTTGAGGAACAGAGTCCACAGTCACAGAAGTTTGAGAATTGATTGGATTACCCTGCGGTAAACAGAGTTTTGTGTGTGGTTGGTTGGTTAGCTGGTTTTACCGCAGGAGTTCTTAAGGTCATCATATCCTCATGGGTCTCTGAAAGGGGCCTGTAGAAACAGCATGTTCCAAATTCCTGTGCTACAGAGCACCAGTGTTATAAAACACCTCCTATCTTACTTCCGTGGGCGCAGCACTCAAAATGTTACCCTGGGAAGTTCAGAGTGCCCCATCGTGACCTCGCTAGGAACCCACGCTAGTGTTAACTCCCCGTCCTTCAGTTATCACCTGCTCCGTGTGCAGGCACGCCTCACGACTCCCAGCCTCCCCTGTCGCTCCGGTCTCTCAGACGGACGGAACCAGGCTCCTGCTGTCCCCCAGAACTCCGACGCCCTTCTTTACGGAGGAATCCCTGAACCTTCCTGTTAGAATGTCCTTATTCACTCCCTCAGCAGCCTTCTCTTTTATCTGGCAAATATATGGCAAGCACCTACTGTGTGCCACATTCTATTCTGGGCCTTGGGACACAAGCGGGGACAAACGAAAACTTCTGCCCCGTGGAGCTTACACTCTCAGCAGTAGGTAGAAGGAGGGAAAGAAAGATATTTTTAGTCAGTAAGTACACCTATCATGCAACATTTTATCTCTTTCGTGGTGTGTGTGTGTGTGTGTGTGTGTTTACAGTATGTTAGGGTATTTACGCTTTTGTCTCATTTTAAACTTGTTGAAAACAATACTGTGCTTGTCTGCTCAGGCCGTCACAACAAAATGCCATAGACCAGGTGGGCTCAACAGCAGAAGTTTGTTTCTCAGAGTTGGGAAGGCTAGAAGCCCAAAGTCAAGGCCCTGGCCAGGTAGGTGGCAATCTGAGACCTCTCCTCTTGGCTTGCGGGTGGCCACCACCTGTCCATGTGTCCGCATGAGCCCTTTGTGTGCTCTGGGGGACAGAAAGCTCTGGTCTCACCCTTTCCTCTAAGGACACCGATTCCCTCCCAGCACCCCACCCTCATGAGCCGCCTAAACCTCACTACCTCCCGAAGGCCCCGCCTCCAAATACGGTCACAGGGGGAGTTACAGCTTCAGCTGTGGATTTGGAAAGGACACGAACATTCAGTTCATCACAATACTATTTCTCATTTTTTAAAATTTTTTATTTATTGATTTGAGAGAGAGAGAGGAGCATCAGTGCATAGTTCCACTTACTGATACATTCATTGGTTGAACCTTGTCTGTGCCCTGACCAGGGATCACACCTGCATGCTTGGTGCGTCAGGGTGACGCTCTCACCACCTGAGCCAGCGGGCAAGGACTTGGTCACTTTTTTATAGCTCTCAGAGCTCCACAGGTGCTTTTTATAAAGTGAGTTTTCAATAAATATGATTGAGTGTGAGGTTTAGGAAGAACCATTTGGAGGCAGGCATGTGTGGGCACGTCCAGTGCCTGGGAGACACAGGGCTGCCGAGGGACCGTGGCGGTCCTCCTGTGCATGGGGCCTTTGCCAGGTGGGCCGGAGGAGGATGGCGATGCTTTGGCAGGTTCGCCGGCACCGTGTGTACGGCTCTCGCACCTGTGTTGACTTCATCAGGATGCCCTAAATGCCTCATATTCAGCTTCTGCCAACAAATTACAAAACCTTGGCAGTTAGAGCTGTTTCACATTTTTAACTCGGCACTCTGCATTTTTTTTTCATTTGCCAATGAGGGCAATGTTACCCTTTGGATCTATGAAAAGGACTAAACCCTTCATGTCTGTATGACTCTCCTAGTGAGCAACAGAGGCCTCAGGGGACAATAACAAAATGTTTTTGGCTCAGGCACGTGGTCCAAACGAGAATGGACAGAGAAGCTGCTTCTCTCCTCCCTGGACGAAACGTGTGTGTTCCTTGGCTTGATATAAACAATAAACACAACTTTCAAGGCGTGCCTGGCCTGCAGTGCCGGCCCCATAGAAGTTTCTTCTGGCTGTGAGAACACGAAGGCCGTGATTCGCCCGCTGCGGACTCTACCGCGTCCACGGAGCTTCTGAGGCGAGCCCGCTTGGTCCGGGTGCCCAGGGTGTAACAAGGAGCTCGGTGTCTGCGATCACAGACCTGATTCATTTCTTTATTCAATCGCTTCCTCCTTTACTTAATCATATGTACGCGGTTCTCCAGCTTGCGCTAAAACTTACTGAGAGTACCGTGGGTCATGCACTACTAGATAATAAAATGCATTAAAAAATCAGGGTGGAATCTGAAACTCTAATGTCCGAATAGACTACAAAGTTTAAGGAAAGAAGCATTCTAGAAGACACTGCAAGGGGATATATGTAGCTATATAAAGTTATGTGTAATTTAAGTCTTATGTATAGTATATAAAATCCACCCACAAAATTAAAAGGAAAGTAGACAGAGGAAAATGTGTGCAATCCACTTAAGCTAGGAGTGGTTGGCATTCTCTGCAGATAAAAGACTTGGGTAAGTGGTAAGAAAAGGTGAACACCCCCATTCAGATGGCTCTGGAGGCCGTGAGCGGAACCCCGGAAACAGTCTCCTCGCTCCCTGGGACCTGGCGCCGCTCCAGCATCACTCAGTTTGCCGCGGGCCCGTTTCCGACTGCGGGCCAGGCTCCTCAGATGACTGGTCGGGGGACCGTGCGCCCATCCAGGGAGGAGCCTCCAGTCGTGCTCAAGGCCGTCTCTTCCAGGTTACGGGTCACCGAGCAGACCACGACCTTCACCTTGTGACCTCACACGGCGTTGTGAGGCTCCCAGCACC
>PVIA01014698.1:0-25875 GCA_004024845.1 Tonatia bakeri | reverse complement strand
CATTTGCTGTATGGGAATGCTTAATCCACGTGAATCCTGCCTGACATCCTCACATCCTAGTGGTGTGAGGCTATATTGTAATACCTCTTAGAGTTACAGGGAAAGGTTGTACCTAGTCATTACTGTGGGTGACCTTGGGTATAAAAGATTGTGGCAAGTTAAGCCACATAGTAGAAGAAAGAGTGGTATGATTTGTTTGCATATTCTAAATGAGGGTTAGAGATGCTCACACTTTTGAAGTTAATTAAAAAGTGATCTTATCAGCGAGAGCAGTACTTGGTAATGACTTCATTTTGAACACAATATGAGGTATTTTATTAAAGTACCCTTCTTTTTTTCTTATTGTTGTTCAAGTACGGTTTTCTCCATTTTCCCCTCCACCATTCCCCTTCACACCACCCATTTCCACCTCCTACTGTCAATCCTACCCCCTTTGGCTTTATCCATGTGTCCTTTATACATGTTCCTTGATGACCCTTCCCATATTTTCCCCCATTATCCCTCTCCCTCCTCCCCTCTGGTTACTGTCAGTTTGTTTTTTATTTCAATGTCTCTGGTTCTATTTTGCTTGCTTGTTTGTTTTGTTGATTAGGTTCCACTTATAGGTGAGATCATGTGGTATTTGTCTTTCACTGTCCCACTTAGCATAATGCTCTCCAGATTCAGCCATGCTGTGGTGAAAGGTAGGAGCTCCTTTCTTTCTGCTGGGTAGCATTCCATTGTGTAAATGTACCATAGTTTCTTGATCCACTCATTTACTGATGGGCACTTGGGGTTGCTTCCAGCACTTGGCTATTGTAAGTTGTGCTGCTGTGAACATAAAACATCCTTCTGCCTAAGAGAGTTGCATATTTAATTCACTGTCTTATATAAAAAACTTATTACATAATCTATATCCTAATAAGATCTTTCTACCTTTTATAAAATTATCCTCAAAACAATACCCTTCAATTTAAAAAATATAACAAATGTATTGATCTATTTCATATTTTATGTATTGAAATAAAAACCACTCCAAAGCTAACCCCAATGGATTAGTGTCATAAAGTTCACAAATAGTTAAAGAAATGGAGAAGTGAGCAGCGAGGCTAATTAGAATTGGAGAACTGTGCTGAGTGAAAGCAGAATGAGGCTAAATGGGAAAACACTGACCAACCTAAACAAACAAACTCCTAACTTTCAAAGAAGAAAAAGACATTACAACCATAATTTATCAAAGAAATTAGTACTGTAAATTATACTCATTTATTGGATCATTTTCATATTTTTTTCAACAGACTTCAATAGAGTACATAATAGCATATTAGGGAATCATATCTGAAGTCAAATTCATTACTTCTGGATCTTATTTCAGAACTATAATCATATAAACTATAGCTGGAAGCAGGCACCACTGTCTCAGGAATTACACAAGCAGTCAGATGTGTAGATTAGACCAGAGACATATATTGGTTTTGTTCAACCACTATGGCTCACTCACTCACTGTCATAAAAGCTATTTCCAAACAACACTTTCTTGAAGTCACTGGAGACAAAAACCAGACTGTTAAGGACTTGATTAAATGGATATAGTGATATAAGCCTTATTTTAAAACTTATTGAGAAATTCCTAATAAAAAATGTCATAAAATACTCCAAACCATGAAACTTTATGTAAATGGTAATTAATATTTTATCTACAAAGATACCAAATACAGTAACTAGAATTGTGCCTTATTACATTAAAATAGCATGAGCATTCAGGTACATTGAGTGCCCTGTATTCAGTATATTAATCACTATGAACTAACATTTCAGAGAGAAAATAGTAAATTGAAAACTTCTTTCATTTTATTTTAGTTCTGCTTTGAAAACAAACACTCTGAAGAAAAAAAAACAAAAAACAGTGTTCCAAAAACAAGGTGGTTAATCACTAGGGTTGTGCTGTAGGGACACATACAAAATGCATTTGTTCCCTATGTAAGATGGATTGTTACTTCGGTTGCTCAGTTCTGAAACTTTATCAGACTCTAAAGCCATATTTGAAAAAATATGATAAAAGTTCAATTATTTGGGATTTCATCACTTTGTGATAGAATTCTTATACTCACAAGGTATCATTAGTCACACGAAGCACTTCCAATTTACTTGTAAGTGTAATAGAATAATGATTTCAAAGATTGTGGAATATTTTCTGTATGATATGCAACAAAGAAAATAAGTAACACTTCATGAAATTTTAGCCAATATTTTCTCCTACATTTTTCTTTCTTAAAAAAACAGAAAGTTGGAAAATGAGCTTAACATCTCACTGTATCTATACCTAAAATATTCAGCCACTAGAGTTTTCCAATTTCTCTTCTGTTTTAAATAAGCCAGATTTCTGTCTGAATTAATGCTCAATCCTGACAACTAGGCCCAGGGCCCCAATCTAAGCAACAAGCCTCCAACTTGGGTATTGTTGACTTGGCTGTTACTGTAGACAGCCTTGATAGATCTATACAGGTTTAATAATGCTAAAGAGTGAGGGCATTTACTACACTGTCTTCTGTACTAAGGTCTTTATCACATGATTACTCTCAATTTTTGGATAAATGTAAGACGAAGGCATTGTTATTATTAACATCATTTTATAAGGGATGTTCAAGTTTGGCCAGTTAAAAATGTGGCATATCCAGGATTCATTCTTGTTTGTTTTTTAGTTTCCTCATCCACTTTATATATTCTCAAAAAAAATATTATTTTTATAATCCCCAGTTTTAGTGTCTTGTGTACAGTGGAAATTCCTCTTCATTGTTTATTAATCATTTAGACAACAGGAAATGTAGAGTATACTATAATTGTTCTGGTCCACCAGGTTTTTCGGGGGAGGGGAATTTTTCTTTAATTATTTTATTTAGTCTTTTTTTTTTCCCCATTACCATTTAGTTCCCTTATACACCCCTCCAACTAGCAAAAACCACACTGTTTTCCATGTCCATGAGTATTTTTTCCTTTTTACTCAATCCCTCTACACCCTAAACTCCTCCACCCAGTGGCTGTTGGGAATTTTTGATTACCTCTTCAATTTCACTAGGTGTAACCTATCTATTCAGATTCCTTGATTCTTCCCAATTTAGATCTGGAAGATTGTATGTTTCTAGGAATGCATCCATTTTGTCCATGTTGGCTAGTTTGTTGGCACATAGTTCATAATATTTTCTTACAATCTTTTGTATTTCTTTGGTGTCAGTTGTTATTTCTCCTCTTTCATTTTTTATTTATTTGGGTTCTTTATTTTTTTGATGAGTTTTTTAAAAAGTTTGTTGATCTTATTTATCTTTTCAAAGAAACAGCTCTTGGATTCCTTGATATTTTTTGTACCATTTTTTACTCTATTTCATTTATTTATGCTATGAATTATATTATTTCCTTACTTCTACTCACTTGGGGCTTTGTTTGTTCTTTTTCCAGTTCCTCTAAGTGTAAAGTTAGATTGTTTATCTGAGCTTTTTCTTGAGTTTTTGAGTTAGACCTATAATGCTACAAATTTCCTTCTTAGGATTGCTTTCCCAGTGTCCCACAGATTTTGGATTGTTGTGTCCTCATTTTCATTTGTTTCAAGGTATCTTTTAATTTCTTTACTGATCTCATTGTTGACCTGTTCATTGTTTAGAAGCATTGTTATTCAGCTTCGATATCTTTGAGTGTTTTTCAGTGTTCTTGTGATTTTCAATTTCACAGCACTGTAATCAGAGAAGATGCTTCATATCAAGTATCTTCTTAAATTTATCAAGACTTGATTTGTGTCTTAACATGTGGTCTGTCTTAGGAAACATCCCATGTGTACTTGAATAGTATGCATATTCTGCTGCTTTGGAGTCAAATGCTCTGAAAATATCAATTAAATACATTCAATCTAGTGTGTAGTTTAAGGCCGCTTTCTCCTTGTTGATTTTCTGCCTGGAAAATCTATCTATTGAAGTCAATGGGATGTTAAAATCCCTGACTGTGACTGTATTTCTGTTGATCTCTCCCTTTATGTCCATCAAGATTTGATTTACATATTTAGGGGCTCTTATATTGGGTGTGTAAATGTTTACTAGGGTTATGTTCTCTGGTTGGATTGCTGCCTCTATAATTATGTAGTGTCCTTTGTTTCTTCCTATAGCCTTGGTTTTAAAGTATGTTTTTTCAGATATATATACTGCTACCCCAGCTTGTTAAAAAATTTCTATTTGCATGAAATATCTTTTCCCATTCCTTTACTTCTAGTCTCTGTATGTTTTGCTCTGAGATGTGTCTCTTGGAGGCAGCATATAAATGGGTCTTATTTTCTTATCCATTCAGATACCCTATGTCTTTTAGTTGGAGCATTTAAGCCACTTACATTTAAGGTGATTATTGATAGATTCATATTTAGTGCCATTGTATTGTTAGATTGTTTTTACCTGTTTTTCATTTTTTTTCTTTCTCTGTCTTGTTTTCCTTCTTCTTGCAAGCCCTTTAATATTGCTGCATTACTGATTTGGTGTTAACAAACTCCTTTAGCTTTTTTTATTCTGGAAAGCCCCTTATTTCTCCTTCTATTCTAAAGGAAAAGCCTTGCAGGGTAAAGTAACCTTAGTTGTAGTTCCTTGCTTTTCATCTCCCTGAATATTTCATGCTCCTCCCTTCTGATCTGAAATGCTTCTGTTGAGAAATCAAACAATGATCTAATTGGTGCTCCCTTGTAGGTAACCACCTCCTCTTCTCTTGCTGCTTTTAGGATTCTCTCCTTGTCTTTAAATCTTATCATTTTAATTATGATGTATCCTGGTGTAGGCCTCTTTGGGTCCAACTTGTTTGGGACTCGCTGAACTTCCTAGGCTGGTGTGTCTTCTCCTTCACTATATTAGGGAAGTTTCAGGTCATTATTTCTTCAAATATGTTCTTGATCCCTTGTTCACTCCCTTCTTCTGATACTCTCATGATGAGGATGTTGTTATACTTGGTGTTTTCCAAAATATTTTTTAAGCTCTCCTAACTTTTAAATTATTTTTTTCTTTTTGCTGCTCTGCCTGGGTTTTGTTTCTATCTTATCTTCTAAACCACTGATTTTATCCTCTATTTCATCTAACCCACTGTTTATACCTTCCAGTGTATTATTTATTTCTGACTGGTCCTTATTTATAGTTTCTATGTCTTTTGTCATGCTGTTGAGTGTCTTTATAATCATTACTCTCAACTCTCTATCAGATAAATTGCTTGCCTTCTTTTCATCTAATTCTTCTGGATAATTCTCTTGTTCTTTCATTTTGGGTCTGTTTCTTTGTCTTTCCATTGTGGCTGCTTCTTTGTATTTTTCACTTCAGCTGTTAAACTAATCGGTTCATTGAACTAACCTGTTGTTAAACTAATTGAACTGTAATCAGCAGCCTTGCTTAAGCTCCACAGGGTAGGGCTATTCTCCTCAGTTTGATGTCACTTGGAGAGGAGTGCTGTACCTGAGAAAGATGACTTCTTCAGTATGGGAAATGACTCAGCATCAGGATCCTGGTTACTGTTCCTTCATTTCTCGCCCCAGAGCTACCAACCCCAGACTCTCCTCAAGCATCACTAGCCTATTCTGCTTTTCCTCTGCCAGAGCTCATGGTAAGTGGATGCAAACAAAATTTTGTGCATTGTCCCTTTAAGAGGCTCTCTGCATTTCTAGCATCTCTCCCTGGCAGACAGAATCTCTACTGCTTTTCACAGCTGGATGTTAGTTGGATTCCTCTCTGGCTCTGATGTTAAAGGCTGGGGAGCCACGCTTGGTGTTTAGACTGCACACTTCATATAGGGACCCACCAGCTACTGAAATATCCCTCTGGAACTTCAGTTCCCATCCATGGGAGCCCAGCCAGCCCTCTCATGCCTCCCCCACAGTTTCTACCAGTCTTGTTGTCATGAAGCAGTTTCTTCTGTCTGTCCTTGGTATAAGGGTTCTCTCCAGTTAGTTAGTGTTCAGTTGGTTATTCAGGATGATTTATCTACAATTTAGTTGTAATTCCTGATTGGTCCTGGGGGGAGGTTAGTGTAGCTTCTACCTACCTACTCCTCTGCCATCTGGGATCACCTAGGTTGCAGGTTCTGATACTTGTATTTAATGAAAGTGTTGAAAGCAAGGACTACATCAGGATAAAAGCTTTACCATTCTTCCTGATGCACATCAAGAGCTATTATGTTCTGGGGCTTCACATGTAAGAAGGGTTGTGAGATAATCTGATTCCTTCTTCTTCCTGTGGCAGTTGTTTTTCTGGGGATGATCTCACACATAGAAAGTACTTCCTGGAAACCATCAAATGCAAAATCTGGCAAAGAAGAGTTAGTGCACTCATACCCTTATATAAAGCAATTCCTTTTATGGGAATTTATTCTGCAGGAACTCCAGAGAGTGAATCTGAAGAGCCCGTGGAAAACAGCTGACCATTGAACAAAATGGGGTTAGGAGGCACAGAACACATGCATTTGAAAATCTGAGTATCACTTTGATGTCCCCAAACTAAGTTCTCCCTTGGTAACTGCAATGACTGAGTTCCAGGAGCCCTACTTGGCCAGTAGATTTTAATATTTATTTATTTTTATCCATCAAATAAAATCTGCTAGATACTGGGTGTATAAAATGTATAGAACCAGACCCTCCCTATTTAATTTCTTGAATACTTCCTTTGAGTTTTGGCTTCATAGAACATAATATGAAAATCACTAAGTAATTTATATAATTTAATGGGACTAGTAGCAAGAGGTTTTAAGAAGCAAGTGTACAAAGTCACTAGAATTACTTTTTGTAGAAATGAGAACATAATCTAAGCATTTTGACTCTCCATTTAGGGCATATTTAGTTGGTGTTGGTTTATTAATTTTCCCTAGCATATTATAATCCAATTAACTGATTGACATTTAATGACACTTAATAAATTTCAAATAAAGAAATAAGAAAATTATTAAGTATTTAAAAAGGAATTAAGTAGAAATTACAAACAGGTAGCCACACATGTGATTTTGGGTTACTTTTCGCATATATCTAGCTACCCAGTAAATTCCCAAATTTAAAGGTGGATGTTATAAACTAATCTGAAACCAGTTGTAGCAAACTAAGCAACGCCCTCTCAAACATGCCCATACCCTAATCCTGGAATATGTGAATGTGTCACTTGACATGGTTTATTTTTTAGAGAAGAACTATACCTGTCTTTTTAATTATACTCTTGAAAGACCGTCTGCTGAAATTTCCTGCTAGAATAAATTTTTTTTTAAAATATTCTTAAGGAGGGCTAATAGATACAGGATCCCTACATCTTGAGTTTTTTCTATGATGGTGATATTTGAAGACACCTTGCATCATATAAAATCCTTAGTTCACATTTTTGTTAAGATGAGGACCTCTTGCTCCTTTATTTTGCATGTAGATTTTGAAAAATCTGTTGACTCTCCAACTTCTCTACCATTGTGATTTATTTGTTCGTTTTTGCCTGGAGGTCTTGAAGATTTGATCTTCATCTTTGAAATTAAATAGTTTTCCTTGGTATGTTTCAGAGATGATTATTATGAGTTGATTTCCTTGGGTAGCTGGCAGCCTTTCAATATATAGATTGTCATTAATTTATTAAATGTATTCTGGGATTGTAGTTTAAATATTGGTTCTTCTCCATTGTTTTGTTCTTATTCTTCAGGGACTGTAATATTTATACCACTTTTTTCTATTACATTTTCTGTAACCCACTTTACTTCTTTCTTGTACCATTTTCATTTTATTTGGTTGTCTTCCTGTCTTTCCGCAATATTCCTTATTAAATTTCATTTCAGTCTGTTCTCCCTTGGGCACTTGAAATTTTTCATGTTTGCTATTTTTCCTTCCATTCTCTTCTAGTTTAACCAACAGTATTTATAGTTTTTTAATTTGATTCAAGGTGATTTTTCATATCCATAAATACCTGGGTATATATAATTCTGTTTGGAATAATGAATTAACATAGTCATTTCCTCAATGTTATCTTTTAAGAGTTGGGTTGCCTCATTTTATATGTATAAAATGTTATTTCCTTAGTTTGTAAGATAGGTCTGTGTGAACCTGGCATTACTTTTGTTCATTTTTACAGATTTAAGGTGTTTTTACAACATTTCTAGCTTAATGGTAACTTCTTCTTTCAGTTTGAAAAGTCCATGTACACTGATAATTATTTAATTATTTTGTTTCTGGGGTGAGTCTCCTGATCCTATGGCTGACTCTTATCCTATAGAATTTAAAAATTTTCCTCTTCACTGTCCAGTTGCTGGTGGCAACTCCCTTTGTGTTTTGTTTTGTTGTTTGATTTGCTTTTGCCCCTTCAGGATCTGTGGTTTGAAGAGCACCCCTGTAAGCTACATATGCCCAGTTAAGTCACGTATACTTTGCATTCACTTCCTTGTAGTGCATGCGCATGTCTGCCTGGATGTTTTTAAATATTTTCAAATTAAGGGTAGGCTTAGTATTGCTGGCCAAGCCTCCCTTTTTCAATTCCTTTTAAACTCAACTATTCTTACACTTCTTACTACACATCCCAGCATTGGCCTCATACATCTTTGACTTAATCTAAATGCTGTGTTAAACAGTTTCAAAAACATTCAGACATGTCTAGTCCAAAGCATTGGGTAAAGTTGAACTTATAGTTCTCAGATATCTGTCAGGCAGGGGTGTGGAAGAAAACCATAAGTACTTACGCACAAATAGTTTATTTAGCATTTGTGCACACACACATGATACAAATTTGGATCCATACCACAATCAGGATCTTAAATGTATCTGATACCACTAAATGTTTATGAATAAAAGGTAAATTATATTTCTTTTAAATGTATGCTATATGATGAAAGCAACTCATGAATTGTACATACAATACTGCCATAAAGAATTAATCAGGCCTTTTTGCATTTATATGGGAACATAGAGTCTATATAAGTATATAGATAAAATTTAGTTATCATAGATATCCAACCATTCAAAAGTAAATATTTGTATATTTGTAAAAACAAAAATCTGCGTATATCTCCACTGTCCCAGATTTCATGTTTTTAAGAAACAGATCATACAAATAAAAATATAGATTATGCACATATTATTCTGAAATGCAAATTTCTAATGGGAACATATTGAAATAGAGATTCATGTGAATACACATACATACAATTTACTTCCTTATGACATTGAGTGCTGTTTCATTATGTGCTGTGCTGGTTACCGAGCTCTCAGTTTCATCACTATCTGCAGAGGAGAGATGGAGGCCAACCAACTATACTCTCTGGACTCATTGGTTATGGGCTTCATGTTAGAGTCCTCCAGTGAGGATCCCTGGGAGAACACAGTACAGAGGGGAGAAAGAGATGAGCCATTACTTTTCTTTTGTCTCTGGAAACAACATTATAAATTGCTGGCAAGGGTAGCCTCCAAGGTCCTGCTCAGGCGGCGTGGATCCAGCAGCAGCAGTACTCCAGCATTCTCAGGAGTGCACTCCCTGGGTTTCTGTTTATGGCAGCAGCGGTGAGGGGCAGCTGCTAAAATGGCAAGTAGTGGCAATGGTTCAGAGTAGGGCGCCTGCTCTCTTGCAAGAGGTGGTAATGTGTTTCCAACAATAGTATCACCAGCTGCTGATATCACAGCATTTTGGCCTCTTGGTGATACCATGTTCCATTCTGCTTCTCTAATCATATGGCTTGGCAGCAGCTTCCTAATGTTACTAACCTTTCAACAAATTCATCTTCTCCTCTGTGAGACTCCAGTCACTCTAGCAGTTTTGTTTTTCTAAAAATGCAGATTGTCTCTGTCAAAATACTTATATTTTCATATATATTTGTTCAAGTGTGTATGTGTATATATATATTTGATACACACACACACACACACACACACAGGGCTGTCCAGAAGATATCTAGCTATGTAATATGAAAAAAAGATACTTTTGTTGAAGAAGATACAGATACATTATATGTAGAGCGATGATGCCTCAGTCCCCTTCAAAGTCAGTTGGGACCTCACACAGTTCTCCCAGTCTCCATCAGGTGCCCTGTCATGTTTTCCTGAATCTCATCAATGGTCTGAAATCTCCTCCTTTTCAAAGGTGATTTTAATTTGGGGAAAGGCCAGAAGTCATAGCGAACCAAATCTGGGCTGCGGGGGAGCTGAATCACATGGGTGATTTCATGTTTTGCTAAAACACTCTGTACAAGACATGATGCATAAGCAGATATGTTATCATGATGAAGCTGCTAGCCACTAGTTGCTGAATAGTTTCTGTGGAGGCACTTTCAAGCTTAATGCAAAATTTGATACAGATTTCTTGCTCTACTCACTCAGTCATTTTGAATGCAATGGCCACACAATACACATGCTCATTCACGTCTATGGCTCCCACTGACAATCACAGTGAAGTTGTCATTGTTCATTCAAGTGCATTCCAGTCCATTCTCCTTTGCTTCCAGGTTACATTAATGTTGAGAGAACCATTCTTGTATATTCAATGGCTGGACTTTTTCTGGTCAGTCTTTTTCCATATATATCTATAAGTAGATAAATGATAGATAGATAGATAGATAGATAGATAGATAGATAGATAGATAGATAGATAGATGATAGATAGATGATAGATAGATAGATATGGGCACATATATGGATATATATGGATATAGCTATATATGGACACACACACACACATGTATTTGTTCAAAGGATTACCTACAAATCAGTAGTGGCTTCACTCTTAATTTTTCCTCTATAAAAAAATGTTCAAATGACTATACTTGAACATGCATACTCATCTGAATATTTCCTTAGAATACATTTCAGGAAAGGAATGATTGGTCCAAATTATACAAAAATACTTGGACCAATACACATTTCATGTGTGATGCCATATATTCTTTCAAAAATGCAGACTATACGATATAATCCAATGAAGGGCACTGCACTTGCCAACACTGAATGATATATGGATATGTTGCTGTTCTTAATCTTCAATATTTCAAAAGACTAAAAATTATAGCTGATTAATATTTTTAGAAAAAATGTGATTATTTATGACTTAAGACTTACATGTCTAAGTTTAACAATATTCCATAAAGCTGGGTGTTTTTTTTCTTTGTTTAATAAAATATGAACTTCAGGGAGAAAGATTCAATTTCCTAAGTATTCCACCCACCTAAATTGTTAAGCTTATCTTAGGCAATCAGGTTTATAAGGTTCCAGAATATCTGGGGAATAACAACCCATCACTCTTATATAAAAACTGTTTATATTTACTATGAAAATTTCTTCATTTTCTTTGTTCAGGTTGCACTTAGCTTTTCAGTATTTTTTTTTCATGTCACCCTTAGACCAAAAGAAACACTAACAGATCATTTTTATAAAACAGTTAAGTGTAAACAACTTAATAACTACTTATGTCTTAACAAATGAACACAGGTTGGTCATTGCATGATTTCTCAGACTGTGGATTCTTACTGGACATCACAACCCTCATTTCCTATCTTACATTAATGGTCATATAATACTTGGTTTTTAATCAAGCAAACCTCTTAAAGCTCAGCTCTGCAAGCATCATCAAAAGTCATTCAATACTGAAACCATGCACTACATTGAGCTAGTAATCCATGCAACGCCCAGTGAAGGCTGATGTATCTCTTTGACAAGTGTAAATACACCACAGCTCCCTGACGACTTTTCTAAGGTTTCCCTGGGTGCTTCCACCCTTTAGTTTGAGAATGTCAAGCTTAGTGTTTTCACTCCTTGTTTTTTCCTGACTTTGGAAAAGTTGAAGGCCCTTTACCATGCTTATTTTTATAGAGTGGTTCACTTAACCTGTAATGAGGTTATTTCCACTACTATGAAAGCTTGCTGAAAGCCTAGCAACTTCTACATGCATTTATTTTAAAGTCATCCTTAAGATAGGTGTGTCTGTTACATCTAGCAAGCTTTGGTCTCGTTATTTTAATAGCCTTAATGCTTAATCTCCCCTTCAATACTAATGCTTCTATGAATTCAGCTCTACATTTTATTATGAAATGTCTTTTCCATACCCCTCCATCTTTTAACTCAGTGGTCCCCAACCTTTTGGGCACCAAGGAACTGGTTTCATGAAAGACACTTTTTCCATGAACCAGGGAGGGGATGTTTTCTGGATGATTCAAGCACATAGATTCTCCTATATGAATCTAATGCTGCCACTGATCTGACAGGAGGCAGAGCTCAGGCAGTAACACCAGCAATGGGGATCAGCTGTAAATACAGATGAAGCTTCCCTCACTTGACCACTACCCACCTCCTGCTATGCCTCCCAGGTCCTAACAGGCCACTGAGGTCTGTGGCCTAAGAGTTGGAACCCCTTTTTAATGGGCTTAAAAGTAAAACTTTCAATATTCTGTATTCAGTGATCAAATTGAGTTATTGTGAAATGAAGAGATTTATTTGCATGCTTACTTAAGAGGATCAATTGTCAAAGAAAACAGCTTCGTATTAAGTCTATTACCTACTAATATTCTTTATTTGGCTGAATGTCTTTTGTAAAAATTTGAGGAGCAATATTTTAGTCAATACATATTTTCTAAGTTTAAACATCAAGATAATTTGTCATAATACAGTTTTAAAAGATGCACAATATCATCTTTATTGCTTAGTTTCTATTTTCCTTGTATTGCAGGGGTCCTGCTCACACAAGATCTATTATCTGACTACCCAGAGAGAATCAGGAGTCTTGACTTCAAATACCATTTTTCCTTTACCACCTGTATTAATTTCCTGGGTCTGCTGTAACACAGTACCAAAAACAGAGTGGCTTAAAAAACAGAAATGTATTGTCTCACAGTTTGCAGGCTAGATATCCAAGGTCAAGGTCTTAGCTGGGCCATGTCACACTGAAATATTGTTGGGGAATCCTTCACTCCCTCTTCAAGCTTCTGGTGGTTTACTGTTACTCATCAGGGTCCCTTGGCCCATGAGTGCATAATGGCAACCACTACCTTTGTGGTGACATGGTGTTCCTGTGAGAGTGTGTTTACGTGGCTCCGCACTTATAAGAACACCAGTTGTATTGGATAGGGACTCACTCTCTTTTTCTAACCACATTTTAACTTAACTAATTACATCGGCAAGGGACCTGTTCTGAAATTTGGTCACATTCTCAAGTACCGGGGGCTAGAATTTCAACACATCTTTTGAGAGACATAATTCAAACTTTGACACTATTGATTCATTTTATAAGAACTTGGGTATATTGTTTAAACTTTCCTGGCATGGAATAATGCTTCTGAGAAATATCACCATTAAATCATTTACTTATCCCTCCATTACTAGGATCTGAATAAATTTGATAGGTGCTTTTAGAAATGCTTAAATATTTATATGTTAAGTAGCTACAAAATGGTATTACCTAAAATCACAGTCTCATGAGAACCTAAAAATCAGATATAAGAAAAATATTGTCTGAATATAATATGGATTAACAGAAATCTGTATCTGTGTATGGAATAATAAAAATGTTGCCATGGGAATACTAAGAGGTTAAGCATGTCCTATTCATTGTTTTTAATTTCATTTTTATTGTTATTCTATTACAGTTCTCCCAGTTTTTTCCCCTTTGGCCCCCTCCACCCAGCCCACCTCCACTCCCACAGTCCATCCCCACCCTGTTGTCCATGTCCATGGGTCATTTATACATGTTCTTTGACTAGTCCCTTTCCCTTCTTTCCACCATTCCCTCTTCACCCCTCTTTCCTCTGGCAGCTGTTAATCTGTTCATGTTTCCATGTCTCTGATTCTATTTTGCTCAATAGTTTATTTAAGCAAAATAAACTCAGTTTACTTATCAGTTTATATTGTTCATTAGATTCCCTTTATAAGTGATATCATATGTATTTGTCTTTTACCAACTAGCTTATTTCACTAACATAATAGTCTCCAGTTCCATCTATGCTGTTGCAAAACGTAGGAGTGTCCTCTTTCTTCTGTGTAGTATCCTGTTGTGTAAATATACCACAGTTTTTTGATCCACCCATTTACTGATGGGAACTTGGACTGTTTCCAGCACTTGGCTATTGTAAATAGTGGTAATTTGAACATAGGAGTACATACATTCTTTTGAATTGGTGTTTTAGGATTCTTAGGGTATATTTCTAGAAGTGGAATGCTGAACCAAAAGGCAGATCCACTTTTAGGAGGTTTTTTTATTTTGAGAAAACTCCATACTGTTTTCTACAGTGGGTGCCCCAGTCTGCATTCCCACCAACAGTGTATTAGGGTTCCCTTTTCTCCACAACTGTGCCAGCACTTATTTGTTGATTTGTTTATGATGGCCATTCTGACCCATGTGAAATGGTATCTCATTGTGGCTTTAATTTTCTTCTCTCTGATGGCTAGTGATGTTGAGCATCTTTTCATATGTCTGTAGACCCTCTGTATGTCCTCCTTGGAGAATTGTCTGTTCAGGTCCTATGCCCATTTTTTTTAATTAGATTGTTTGTCATCCTGGTGTTGAGTTGTATGAATTCTTTACATATTTTGAAGATGAAACCCTTCTCTGATGTATTGTTGGCAAATATGTTCTCCCATACGGTTGGTTCCCTTTTCATTTTTAAAATGGTTTCTTTAGCCATACAGAGCTTTTTAGGGTAGTCCCATTTTTTAAGTTTTCCTTTATTTCCCTTACGCTAGGAGATATATCAGCAACAATTTTGCTACATGGGATATCTAAGATTTTACTGCCTATGTTTTCTTCTAGGACTTCTATGGTATCATGACTTACATTTAAGTCCTTTATCCATTTTGAGTTTCTTCTGGTGTATGGTGTATGTTGGGGGTCTAGTTTCATTTTTTTTTTTGCATGTACCTGTCCAGTTCTCCCAAAACTATTTATTGAAGAGGCTATTTTTACTCCATTGTATGCTCCTGCCCCCTTTGTCAAATATTAATTGACCATAGAGTCATGGGTTTATTTCTGGGCTCCTTATTTTGTTCCATTGATCTAGGTGTCTGTTCTCATGCCAGTACCAGACTACTTTGATTACATTGTCATTATAGTGTAGTTTTATATCAGGTATTGATACCTTCAATTTTATCCTTCTTTCTCAAAATTGCAAAACCTTTGTTTTGTTCCTGATCTTAAAGGAAAAGCTTTTAGTTTTTGCCCATTGAACATGATGTAAGCACTAGGTTTCTCATATATGACCTTTATTATGTTGATGTATGTTCCCTCTATTCCCACTTTGCTGAGAGTTTTTATCATAAACTGGTACTGGATTTTATCAAATGTATTTTCAGCATCTATTGATATGATCATGTGGTTTTTGCCCTTCATTTTATTTATGTGATGTATTACATTTATTGATTTGTGAACATTGTACCATCCTTGCATCCCTTGGATAAATTCCACTTGATCACGGCATATGATCTTTTTAATGTATTGCTGGATGAAGATTGCCAATATTTTGTTGAGAATTTTAGCATCTATGTTCATCAGAGATACTGGCTTGTAATTTTCTTTCTTTGTGTGTCTTTATTTGCTTTTGAAATTAGGATAATATTGGCCTTGTAAAAAGATTATGGGAGTCTTCACTGTTCCTGAATTTTTTGGAATAGTTTGAGAAGAATAGGAACTAGTCTTTCTTTGAACATTTGGTACTATTCACCCATGAAGCCATTGGTCTAGGGTTTTTTTGTGCCAGGAGTTTTTTGATTACTGATTCAATTTCATTATTTGTTATTGGTCTAGTCACACTTTCTGCTTTTTCTTGATTCAGTTTTAGAAGATAGTATATTTCTAGAAATGTATCAGTTTTACCCAGATTGTCCAATTTCTTGGCATATAGTTGTTCATAGTAATTTTTAAAACCTTTTTATTGTTGTTCATTTACAGTTGTCCCACTTTTTGTCCTGTTGATTTCCCCTGTCCTACCCATACCACCCCTGCCCCATTCCCACAGTCAGTCCTCACCCTGTTGTCCATGCCCATGAGTCCTTTATACATGTTCCTTGACCCTTCCCCTTCTTTTCCTATGTTTTCCCCCCGTCCCCGGTCATTGTCAGTTTATTTATTTCCATGTCTTTGATTCTATATGTGCTTACTTGTTTGTTTTATTAGATTCCACTTACAGGTGAGATCATAGGGTATTTGTCTTTCACTACCTGGTTTATTTCACTTAGCATAATACTGTACAGTTCCATCCATGCTGTTGTGAAGTGCAGGAGCTCCTTCTTTCTTTCTGCTGCATAGTGTTCCATTGTGTAAATGTACCACAGTGTTTTGATCCACTCGTTTACTGGTGGGCACGTAGGTTGTTCCCAGCACTTGGCTATTGTAAATAATGCTGCTATGAACAATGGGATGCAGAGGTTCTTTTGAACTGGTGTTTCAGGGTTCTTAGGGTATAATCCCAGCAGTGGAATCACTGGATCAAAAGGCAGTTTCATTTTTAGTTTTTTGAGGAAACTCTGTACAGTTTTCCACAGTGGCTGCATTGGTCTGCATTCTACCAACAGTACATTAAGGTTCCCTTCTCTGTACAACTTTACCAGCATTTGTTGTTTGTGGATGTTTAATGATGGCCATGATGACTGGTGTGAAGCGATATCTCATTGTGGTTTTAATTTGCATCTCTCCGATGGCTAGTGATGCTGAGCATTCTTTCTTATGCCTGTGGGCTTTCTGTATGTCCTCCTTGGAGAAGTGTCTGTTCAGGTCCTTTGCCCATTTTTTAATTGGATTGTTTGTCTTCCGGGTGTGTAGTCATGTGAGTTCTTTATTGTGAGTAAATATTTTGGAGATATTTACATATCTTGTCCAAGGTATCATTTCTTACCATCCTTTTTATTTCTGTGGTATCGGTTGTTACCTTTTATTTCTGATTTTATTTATTTGCATCCTCCCTCTTTTTGTCTTGATGAGTTTGGTTAAAGGTTTGTCAATTCTGTCTCTTTTGAAAAAACCAGCTCCTAGTCTCATTGATTCTTTGAATTGATCTTTTAGTCTCTGTCATTTAATTCTGCTCTGAGCTTGATTATTTCCTTCCTTTTACTCACTCTGGGCTTTGTTTGTTGTTGTTCCTCTAATTCTTTTAAATGTAGGGTGAGGTTGTTTGAGATTTTTCTGTCTTCTTTAGGTAGGCCTGTATTACTATGAATTTCCCTCTTAGGACTGCCTTCTCAGCTTCTCCTGTTCTTTGACCCCAGTAGTTGGCTGTCTTCAGAGGAGGCTACCCTTACATAACATATTGTTCTCTTAATTCTTGGCTTTCTTCTAATATCAAAAATGGCAAAAATATCAAAAAGTAAAAAAAACATGAAAGAGTATTGAAGTAATAGCAGGAAATAACTGTACTATATCAATTATTTCTCATGCTTAGTAAAGTAAAAACAGAATTAAAACTAGAAACACATATTGTAATACTCCAATATTCCAAATTCTAAATCAGTGAATTTGGCTCAGCATCTATCTAAGTATTTACACTACCTGCAGTAACTTTAGTTATCTTCTCACCCCATCATTCTTCATTTAATCCACTTACTTACGTTTTCTCATATTTCAGGATAATTTTTCAATAATGATGTATATGCAACCTCCTAGAAAATTATAATAGTTTTCAAGTGGTTTAGGCCAAGGCTTTTGCTAATACTGGTAAAAGGCTCAGGAGATCAATATAATTTTCAATGAAATATGAAATAATGAAATTTCTTATCTCACAATAACAACATCATTCTAGAGGTGCACTGTTACATTTTTAACAATATTGGATATAGGTCAACAATATAGATGTCACAAAGTAAATGATTGGTAAATAATGATATATATGATGAAACTGTATTCACTCAGTGACAATGCTAATGTAGACATATTTTTATTAACATGAAAAATACTGAAATGATACTTGAAAACAATAATGAATCTATAGTTAACATATATATATAGAGAATCATATTAAAGATTTTCAAATACATTTGGTTACTGTTTATACCTAACTTATATAGGTGATGAATTCATGAGCATAAATTTTCTTTCCAAGATTTATGATTTTGATCTATTCTGAATTGCTTATATATTTGTACTTTAACACTAAAATGAATGTTTCCCTAAATTAATTTTAGAATTGACATCTAGAAAAATAAAGACAAACTAATGATGTTGAGATAGCAAATTCTCTCTGTCTCATCTTTGAGTGCCAGTATGTACAGGAAAAATTTAAGAAACTCGGGTTCTCTTCATTGATTATATTACCCACACATTGGACTCATCTGAAAGGACAGTATTGTAGGAGACAAACACTGATGTTTTTTTTTTCTTTTTTAATTTTATTTTAATGATTGTTCAAGTACAGTTTTCTCCCCTTTATTCCCAATCAAGCATAATTTTTCTATGCAGTTGCGTCTACTCAGGAATGAATAAAATAATAATATTTTTATTCAAGTGTAAAACAACAATGGTAAATATCTAATTCTTGTAGTTTTTATCATGATTACATAGGAGAATATTTCTATTGCTTGTACTTTGGGTGAGGAAGAAGTAACCTGTTAAACCTACCCCCCAACCACACATTTGTCTCAGAAAAAAACAAAGTGTAGCTGTAAGACAGAAAAAGTCAGAGAGATGATCAGATAAATGTACCTAAGAGTTAACAGTGTAAAAAAGAAAGCCTTTGATTGGAGGGAAGCAGACTTAAGACTCTAACATCTGTCTAACATTTTTGTCATAATTCCTTTTCCCTTTTAAGTGAAAAAGTTCATGGAGTCTTCATAAAAATGCTAGGATTGTTCTCATTCTATGAATAATGCTATTAGAATTTTGATAGGGATTGCACTGAATCTGTAGATTGCTTTGGATAATATTGACATTACTATAGTATTCTTCCTGTCCATGAACATGGAATATCTTTCCATTTATCTGTGTGTTAGTTTCTTTTCTCAATGTCTATTGTCATTGTACAGATCTTTAACTATCTTGGTTCACTTTACTCCCAGGTGTTTTATTATTTTGATGCAATATAAATGGGGTTGTTTTCATAATGTTTTTTCTGATAGTTTATTACTAGTATATAGAAATGTCATAGATTTTATATATTGATTTTTCTACCCTATAGCATTAATAAATTCATTGACTATTTCTTATAGGGTTTTTTTGGTGGATTCTTTAGGATTATCTAAATATTATATCATCTGTAAATATTGACAGTTTTACTTTTCCTTTATAATTTGGGTGCCTTTTATTTTGTTGCATAATTGTAGAACTTCCAATACATTGTTGAAATAAAAGTGGTGAAAATGGACCTTCTTGTCATGTCCTGATCTTACAGCAAATGCTTTCAGCTTTTCACCTTTGAGCATGGTGTTAGCTGTAGGTTTATTATAAAGGTGCCTTTCATATATTGAAGTATGTTTTCTCTAAACCCACCTTGAGTTTTTATCATAAATGAATATTGAATTTATATTTTTTATTGTGGAAACTAGTAATTATTTTTATGGGACTTCTTGGACTCTACAAATAGGGGGACAAATTCCTATATCTCCTATCAGTTCTATTTCTCAGGAAAATCCCGATAATACAGGGAGCACCATTAAGTGATGGTATTATTCATTTATAAAGTTATTAAATTTCACTGAAGTAGAAACTGTATGCTGTAACTTCTGATACTTAAGCATATGCCTTATTTACTTATTTAATGGAACATTAAAATAAATATACACCTCAATCTGAACTGCAGCTGTGGACTGAGTGGGCGGCTGACAGTAGAAGAGGATCTGGTTCACACATAGTCCCTCCTCTACAATACCGTACAATATTGGAGGCCTATGTATTCACAAGCAAATATAATAAAAACCTGGTAAGACTTTAATAAAAGGGTACAAAATTCTGTGATAAAACCATAAGAAAACATCCACCTCTTCCTGGTAAGTTAGGAAACAGCACATCAGAACAAGGGAAGTTTGAACTAATTATGTGTATGTAAGGGTAACAGGAGTTAGAGATAAATGCAAAAGAAGAGAAAATGTGCAAGAGACACGTTAAAGAATACAACATACTCTCTGAGTAAGGAGATATTCATCATGACCAAGACATATTGTAAGCTTGAGACATAAAATGAAGCCAGATTAAATTAAGATGTATCAGAGCTTGAGGGTAAAGCTCTGTAGGCTCAAGAGTTTGAACCATATCCTGCTGTCACAGGACTTCCAAAAGACATTTTAAGCAAAGAATGATTTCCTGTGCATCCCAGAAAGATAACCTTGGTGTCAGTGCAGAGTAATGGTGAGAAAGAGGAGAAATTCATAACAGCTTGTGAACTAATCACCCAGAGGCAGGTTTGCGTGTTCCCTAGAGAGACTACGAAACCCTTCGGGGTATATTTCTTAATACTTTATCACTAGCCTGGTAAATATAACTTCTGTAGAGTTGTATAATCACTCACATTGTCAAACGTGTATTAGGTGAGGACTGAAATTGAAAGAAAATGTTCCAGCCTCTCCATGTTTATTTAGTGTGGCATGTTTTCTTCTGTGGAAACCTTCTTCCAAGTATGGGATCTGAGGGCAGAGGGTTGTGGAGGGCAGTACCCAGGGACTGTTTTCTCAGCTCACTCAAATAATTTCTCACAATGAATGTTTTCTACCCAAACCATTTTATTTATCCCATAGCACAAACACACAAAAAGTGATTTTTACATGTTCTCCATCATTCTAAACATTTTTATTTATCCATAAACTTTATGCCTGAGAGTTTAAGAAATTTTCATTCAGATACTGAAAAGCTAGTTTCCAGAGATGAGAAGGAGGGGAGAATGGGAGAGAGGGAAGCCCAGGACCAGAACTACAACAAAACCTGTTTTTCAAGCTCTTTGCTCTGCAATGCCCTCCAGAATTCTCCTTTGAAACCCTCACAGCAGGAATTGCCTTTTCTGTATTTAGGCCTTAGTATAGGATTAACATTTCTTTGAGGACAGTGTTTGTAATTGAAGCTCTTTTACCTGCTCAGGGGAGGGTTGAGAATTAGGAACTAAAACCGCAGTGTCAGGACAGCGCAGTGATCTTCTGTAACGGGTGTGGTCGGGGCTGGTTTGTGTTTACTGTTCCTGATACCAATGTAGTGACCACAGCTTTCTGTGGGTTTCCATTTGCGTGAACTGTCTTTCCTGTTCCTTCACTTTCAGTCTCTATGCTCCCTTACATCTGAAGTGAATCTCTTGTAGGTAGCATGCAGACGGCTTTGTCTTTTTAATCACACTAGAAAGGCTACCCAGTCTCTTTTGATTGGAGCTTTTAGCCCATTTTCATTTTAAGTAATTACTGATAAGTATGTATTCCCATTTTGTTAATATTTTTGTTGTTTCTTCGGTTGCAGTCTTCTACTCTTGGTCTCCTGCCTTGTGATCTGCTCTGTGTGTGTGTGTGTGTGTGTGTGTGTGTGTGTGTGTGTGTGTTGTATTTGGTTCCTTTCTCTTCATTTTGTATGAATCTCAATTGGTTTTTGGTTTGTTGTTGCCATGACATTCACCTGTCAACCTACATACATTTGGCAGTCTGTTTTAAGCTGATAGCTTTTTAAATTCAAATGCATTCTAAAGTTACTATGTTCTTATTCCTTATGTTTTATTTTTTGATGTCATATTTTACATTTTTTTTTTGTTTTGTGTATTTCCCCAACTATTTCTAGCAGTTACAATTGATTGTGCTGCTTTTGCCTTTTAACTTTCACACCAGCTTCTTTAAATTTTATTTTATTTATTTATTTTTAGAGAGAGGGGAACAGAGGGAGAAGGAGAGGGAAAGAAACATCAATGTGTGGTTGACTCTCACATGGCCCCCACTGGGGACCTGGCCTGCAACCCAGGCATGTGCCCTGACTGGGAATCGAACCGGCAACCCTTTGGTTTGCAGCCCACACTCAATCCCCTGAGATACACCAGCCAGGGCTCACACCAGCTTTTTAAGTGATAAATTCATTGTCCTTATATGTGCCTTTACCAGTGATACTTTTTCTTCATATATTATTTTATTTTTATAATGGCCTATGCCAGAGGTGGCAAACATAAGGCCCATGGGCCGAATCTGTCCTTCTACCTTGTTTTATCTGACCCAGCATCTTGTTTCTACCCGGAGGCAGAACTGAGCTCCTTGCCCCAAGTTAAGGAGTAATTACATTTATACAGTCCTAAAATTACATTTGGCCCTTTGAAGGCAACCATGAGGCTAATGTGGCCCCCCAGTGACACCCCTGGCCTATTCTTTTCTGTTTAAATAAGACCCTTTAACAATCTTACAAAGCTGGTTTAGTGGTGATAGACTTTTAGTTTTTGTTAGTAAAACTTTTCTCTCCTTCAGATCTAAATGATAAAGCAGAGCGTTGGGTCTTCCTATACCACCCTCTTGGACCCACTCCTATATGTCATCTTTCATTCATGAATTTGATAATTTTGTGTTTTCTTTTTCTTTTTTCAGGGCCAGTCTAGTTAAAGATGCATAAGTATTGATCTTTGCCAATAATCAACATTTTGTTTTACTGATTCTCTTGCTTTTGTCTTTTTATTTCATTGACTTTTTTCACTTATTTTTATCATTTTGGGTTTAATTTGATCTGTTTTACTGATTTATGTATTTAAAGATGAGGCTTTGTTTATTAATATGTGAACTTTCCTTTTTAATATAAAAGTTTAAAGTTATAAATTTCCCTCTAAGCCCTGCTTTACTTGTCATTAGATTCAATATGTTGTATTTTTACATTAAGTCAGTTCAAAACATATTCTCCTTATTGAATTCTCTTTTGACCCATGGGTTATTTTAGGGCTGTGTAGGTTGCCAAATATTTGAGAATTTCCCAAGTTTCCTTCTGTTACTGATTTCTTACTTAATTCCCTTTGATTACAGAACAAATTGGATGTCAATTTTAATCCCTTAAATTTAAGTAGATGATCTAATTTGAAGAAAGTTGCCTTATATTATGCCCAAAAGTGGAGTATTCTATTGTATAGCTGTCAATTAAGCCAAGTTGTTGGATAGTGTTACCCATGTTTGTGATTCCACTCTGCTACTCTGTGTAGGTATTCTGTCAATTACAGACAATGATATGTCAAATTTTTCAACTCTATATTTTCTGCTCTAGATTCCTGTATTTTAAGGCTCTAGGTATTACTTCAGGAGAATTAAAAGCACAAAGATTTGTATACAAATGTTCATGAGAGCTTTAGTCACAGTAGAAAAGAAGAAAAAAGATTATCAGTGTAGTATCTACATGATAGAACATTAATCAATTATTTTTAAAAAATACTTATAAATAAAAAGAAAAAACTTATTGATTCCTACAAAATGGATTCATATGACTTCTTTTACTTAGAGTATTTATATTAAGATAAAAACTTATTTTATTATTCCATTTATATAAAACTCTAGAGAATCCAAATCTGTAAAGACAAAATAAACGGTTGCCTGAGGCCAGAAGTAGTGAAGACAGAATGGCCATGGGAAGATTTTTGTGAAGGATGGACATGCACATTCCCTGGATTGAAGCTGTGGTTCCATAGTTGCATATATGACAAAATTCATCAAATTTTCAATCTAATTGATGTAGTTTATTACATATATATATATGTTTGTGTACACATACATATTATCATGATACAATTTATTGCATATCATATCCTTCTCTTAGAAATCTAGCTTATATAAATTTGAGATGGACAACATATTCCACAGGCAATGAAGAAAGCAACAGAAACACAAGAGGGAAGTTCTAAGGTTTAAGCCTTCAGCGTATAAAATGTTGGCACCCTTTGTGCACAAATGATCAGCTTAACCCAGGTTTAATATCCTAAATAGCTTTGGCTAAAATAAATTACAAATATCTTTTATAAGTATTTTAATTATAATTTGTTTCATAAACTATAATTAAAATCATATATCTTTATTAGTAAATATTTAAACAAAAGAAAGCTCCTCCTATTCACAGCACTTTGGGTTATATAAATAATTACATGTCAGAGATTAGGTTAAAATGATGATCTAACACAAAAATCTAAATCATCTGATTTTACAAAACTTTGCAAAGCAAGCATTTTCTAAAGAATGATTCATAAAAGACAATATGTCATTTTCAAAGCTTTCTAATTTATTTGTTTATCTACCATTAATATTTGAGCTCTTCATCCACCGTTTCAAGCCCTGGGAAACAGACTTAAGTCTGACATGCTCTTTCGCCTCATTGAAATTAAAGTCCCATGAAATCACAATATGAATGATTAACTATATAAAGACATTTTACAAAACATATTTATGTAAGTTCTATAAATGGAATATGAAATGATAGAGTAGCCAATGGAAATTTGAGGGTGGCTTCTTAAAACTAAGTAGGTTTACACTTTAAAGGGGGAATAGTTCTCAGCAGATGGCATTCGAGCAGCAACCTTAAATTTGAAAGGAGTCACCTGCATGAACATCTCCAGAAAGAGTATTAAAGACATAGGTCATAGAGAGCTAATACAAAGTGCTGGAGACCAGAATGACCCACATCTATTGCATGAATAAGGAGAGTAAACTGAACATGAGGCTGGTGGATTAGTTGCAGTTGTGGGATAAGCTGGGTGTGAGGAGATAATTAATTTAATAAATTTACCAAACAGTGTTTTTCCCCAACTAAAATTCCTGAAATTATAGTTATCCTGAAATATTCCTTAACTTTAAAATTGAGCATCTAACACTAAAGGTTAGACAAAAATCACCCCCCCCCAAAATTCGAGTTCATGTAAAAATATCTCTTCAAGCAGTACTTGAAAAGAACCTCTGTTATTATAAAACAAAACTATATAAAGAGCGCAGTCATTATTTACCTGGCTGATTAGATACATGCTTTGTAAATTAAGATGTTCACCTCACTAACTGAACATGAGCTGTAAAGAAACAAGTGGCAGTAGCTTCACACTGAGATGGAAAGCACAAACGTACACATTGACAATTAATATTTTTGGTTGTTAGGAATTCAGAAAAAAAGCATGGTAGATACTAATATGTAAGCAGGCTATCTTCATTAAAAGGCAATTTCTCCTTTGGTTTAACTTAAATCATTTTCTATAACATGACCAAATGCATGTCTAAGAAAACATGAGTGTGTAAATAGGAAGTTTAATTTTATATTTATTGCTGAATTGACTTTGAACTGTTTATATGTTCAAATGCTCAGAAATTTTTCCAGGATGATTTGAAAGCTCCTAAGCTTTATAATTTATTGTGTAAAAATTCCATCATGCAGCCCTAAATAGCATAGTTAATTAATACCTTAACTACTGATTGTCTTAGTTGCATTATTAAGTTTAAGGTGTCCCACTGTCAGCTTCGAGTACTTAGTTATAGCACTGAAGCAGGAGTTCATGTAATGTTTGATTACTGATCTTTAATGAGCAACTGTCTTTCTTCTATTCATTTTCACATTCTAGACTTCTGGGATTTCTTACAAGACACAAATATAAATTCAATCAATAGGTCACACTAAAATAGATTCTTTATTGCTGTATCCATGTTTTGTAGCAGAAAAAAACACTTATTGAGTAAGTAAATGGACAAAAATAACATATACATACATAACTAACAAAAAAGAACACGGTAAGAAAAAATTGGTGCTATACATCAGGTGAGCAAAAAGTGCTAACCCTACAGCTAGGTTCTGAATAAGTATCACTTTTCAAACTAAGAGCTATTTCACATATATAACATTATCACCTCATATATGAAAAGCAGACATTCAAAGAAACTTGGCTGAACTAAATGGCTAATAAAGGGGAAGAAACCAGTTTCAAAGCCAAGTTTTTATGGCTCCAAAGCCCTGGTCTTTCCTTTGTGCCATTTTGCCACTAGGAGACTTAATGTCAAAAACAATGAATTAATTGATCTTTTATTACTGCTCT